>JACXGI010000546.1:0-21130 GCA_016801175.1 Esox masquinongy
CAGCTGAAACAGGAACATCGCCTGATGAGCACACAACTTTGCCAGAATCGACAAGTTCAGCGGAAGCAACTCCCACTGTCACACAAGTACCATCGACTAGCACAGAGATGATAACAAGTCCAACTACTTCTATTCAGACATCACTTTTATCTGAGATTACAAGTGCATTTCTAACTAGCAATGCTGGAACTTCAAAACCAAGTGTAGAAATAACATCAAGTGAATCAATCACCATGACTGATTCTATTAATACAAACTCCTCTTTTACTACCCCTGCTCCCACACCTTTTCCACCTACACAGACATCTCCATCAAACACACCTTTAACAACCACTGTAAAGTCCCCATATACAACAATTTATACCACTGCTGAATGTCCAACATCTGCCCTAACAACCTTTCCAACTAAACCATCTCCCGTAACTGCACAAACTACCCCATCATCTACAATTTCCTCAACTACTGCAACTATCTCAACAACACAAACAACATCATTTCCAACTACCCAAACAAATCCAACCACATCAGCTTCAACAACTTATCTATCTACCACTATTACCCCATTGTACTCACTCTCTACAACTCCAACTAGACCCCATTCTTCAAACACTGCAACAAAGCCACCTACAACATCTACAAAACCTTCTCCATCCAGTTTAAATACTCCAACTGTGCTTTCTACTTCATCTACTCCATTAACGTCTCCTCATTGGACTACATTGGGACCTACACCTACACCTCCAATAAGTGTGATTGTGGGTAAGTGATGACTTGACCAGCAAAAACACTAGTGATTCAACTAGGGCCTGTTACTTTCTTTGGTCAGTAAAAATACCCCCTCATAAATATATTCCTCTTGCTTGGTTACACTTCATTTTTAGAGGACCAATTTCCATCTGTAGATGCCCTATACATAGTAATCCACTTAAAAAACTTTCAACAGACTATCTGTTGTTAATTAACTACTTTCTAATGTTGGGTTCAAATAAGGTTTAGGATAAGGGTTAAGGTTAGGGTTATAATTAGGGTTAGGGTTAGTAACTATTAAGTTAAATTATTATTTATTGTCAGTAGATCTGTAGAGCATGTAGAGAAACACTTTTGGGACTATCAAAAGTGTTACCTCTCGTTTATCTAGTCTTCGGTATCTTGTACAGAAGCTGCAATACTAGTAAATTAAACATATTGATGTGATTTTGAGATTTTGGGATTTGTCATGAAAAAATCTAATTTTTTACATTTGTGTCCTTTTCATGTAAATGAATGAACTACAGAAACCATTGAGGTATCAACAGATGTCACTGTTAAACTCAATAAAACCTTCAAAGAAGAATACAGAGACCCTTCAACGCAGGAATACCAACATTTTGTGAACAATTTCACTAACACTGTGAGTGGTGAACTTTACATATATATTTTATATATAACATTTAAAAGTGCTAACAATAGTGCGTTCACTTTTATATTTTGTTTTTCAGATGATCCTAATATACAAAATCAGTGTAAACAATTTTACTGGCATAAGGATCATAGACATCAGGTATGTGGACATTTCAAAATATTATTTGTTATATGTTTGTGGGGAGATAATATGGTGAGAATCAAGGTCAACTGAGATTTTTTGAAGGAGCAGTTTTTTTTGTCATTGATAATTTAGATGAATGAGGTTTGGGCAAAGGGAGAATGACTTCAAGGCCGTAGACAGATGATACATGACTCACACTTACTCAGAAATGTGAAAATTGTCTGAATCCTAAAACATTAATGACACAAGAATTCATATTGAACAGTGGTGACATCCATAGCTCTATTAATCTGAGTGGTTACATTTTTCTAGCACAAAATGTATATTGTTGCTACTTCAGATTAACCCTTTAAGGAAAAGTCTTATTTTTTCATACAGTATGTGGAATCTCTTTTTTTAATCCCCTTTTCTTTTAGAAAGGGCAGTGTTGTGGTGGAACATGAGGTTCTACTGCGCATAGAGAATGGAAAGAACCTAAATAATGACATTACTCACTCAGAAGAACAGATCAAGGACATTCTCAGTGAGGCCAAAAACTGCACAATAGGTCAGTACTGATAAGTCAGAAACCCATTGTTGAGTACACCATTTGCCTGATTCACGATCTGTTTTACATATGCCATTTAGCAGGAAATTCTTCCCAAATTGTCTTAACAGTGGATGAGCTACATTATCGTACAGATTAAACCAGTGAAAAATGAACCCATCATAAAGGCTGCCTGGCTCCAACGGCTTTTCACCTGAGCACAACTATTATTGTTTGTCAAAAGCACCTTGGTTGCAGAGTATGCATTTAGATCTTGGGCTAGGTTAGCTGACCAATGAGTAGAAAAGAAATAAAAAGAAAACAGTTTGTTTTAATAACTTTACAAATAATTGTTTTCAGCGTGATGACACTTCTGTTGCATCCACAGGTGAAGTAGGCTGTCTTGGGGTGGCCATCATTGGAGATGTTGTTGTAAAAAATTCCACATATGATAAAGAATGTGAGTACGCTATAGCATTGGGGTTTTTGTTACTGTATTAACAAAGGAATCAAGCTGGGTTTTTTACTTCAAACATTCATCTTTGGACTAAATTAATATTTTATAACCACATACATTACTGAAGAATATAACCTATTTGCCCTTGAACTAGCAAAGTGAAGTTTGTTTTGAGATATTTGGTGGATATTTGTTTTTTCTCATCAAATGCTATAATATAAAATGAACTTCACTCACCTCATGGGATTACCTTAACTCCCTTGCCCCACTAGATCCTGAAGTATATGCTCTTTTTAATTTAACGTTTGAATATAAATTTAAGCAATGTAAAGGGTGAAAACATTGTTAAAACTATGTTTGGTCAGGCCAAGCTCTGTCCATGAATTTGATAGTAACTCCTTTTCTCAAGACACATCTCTTAACTTTATTCCAAAACACGAGTTGACTCTTTAAATGTTGAACTGGAATTTCAAAAAGTCTCCTGCAGTGACATGAATTACCTGAACATAACCTAATTACCGTTATTCCTGGTATAGCGGTATGCAACGATGCTGGGCTTGATAAGAACTTGAGGGCATACTACCATGCAGCTGAAATAGACGGGCGACTTGTTTGCGTCTCTCCATGTGTCTCAGAACACAATAGTCCAAAAAAGTGCAACACGGGCACCTGTCGTATGTCACATACCGGACCGGTCTGCAGGTAAGATGATTAAACCTGAGGAATTCTTATAGCATGACCACCTGTAGTATATGTAACAGAGTTAAGGTTGATCCGATAAGCTTACTGGACAATTTGAAACGTCTCTACTGGGGTAGCCAGACCCAAGTTTGATATCTTACAACATGCTGATAATTTATAGCCAAAATAAAGCCAGTCCAATTATGCCACCTTAAGCTTACGTTCCCTGTCTGGCCCGACATCCCCACAGCTGTAACAAGGCCTACTGGTATCTAGACTCGGATTGTTATGGTCCTATCCGGAAGACGGACCTCTTGGCTGGATTACTGACTCTAGCAGGACTGGTCATAGCAGCAGTGGTCGTAATGGTGGTCTATGTGATCTGGCATAGACGACAAGCCCGCAGGTAGGAAAGGCGATTCTACTAAACGCAGCACCCAAAAAATAAAACAAAACAAAATTGTATGTTTGTAATTGTATTCAAAACACATACCGGTAGCTATAGGATTGTCTAGGTGCTATGTCCTATCCTCTATGAAGACTGTCTTACAACTTACAACTATTTTAACACCAGTAGTATGAGCTTGTTTGTGATCCACATTTCTACTCGCCCCTTCGTCACTCCAGGTCCAAAGATGTGCATACTGAACAGGTGAACGAGTGGCTGGAGGATGACTTTGAATGGCCCGACAGGACGACCAACTTGGTTGGTTCAAGTAGTACCACAGTCTTAACCGGTAAACAGTCCAAAGCTTACTCTGTCTGTAATAGGTTGCTATGTGCTTTTAATGGATAATATTACATTGTTAAAAGTCTTTGTCTCATACGGTCTGTGGTGTATGGTATTGTTTAAAGCATCTGGGAATGATTTCTAAATATAATTTGTCGCCCATCATACAGAGCATAATCCCAACCCACCGTATGGTGGCCGAGTTGGCGCACAGTATAGCACTGAAGGAGAATCCTCCACTTTATCCTATAATGCAAGCCTGCCGTCTCACTACCATGGAACACACGCTCAGGTGGGTATTTCATAGTAGCTCTAGGTGTCATCTGATCCTAATGTGCCCTTAAGCAGGGTAATTTCCCAAGGGTCCAGCAAAAAAGGTTACAGATTAATATATACACAATTCCTTTTCTTTAAAAAGGGGTCTGGGAACCCCTATCGTGACTACAGTTCTTGGGAGGATAAAAATGCTAATGAAGACCAACAAGCACGACCTGAACATACTACCTCTTCCTCAGAGCAGCCTTTGACACTGAGTCACCCAGACCGTCAAACACAGGTGGGTCAAAATGAGGGATGATCATTTTTATCTTGGTCGTTGCTGCATCTCTAACAGCTTTTAGAGTGAATTACTAGTGAGAAACTAACTGCATACTGATGTTTTTATCCCAACAGTTCAGAATCAGCAGACCACAGATAAAGACTTACTCTGAAGCCTAGTGGAACATCAACTCGGCAGAAAACAAATAAGACGAACATCAGGATAATACATTAAAAGCAACGTTCCTCATTGAACAATGGTCAAGAATATCTCCTCTTTGGGAACAAAGTCTCAATTAACTTTGAGAGACAATGCTTAAGAACAAAAAAAAAGTAATGGTACACAGCTATATGAATTCAATGAACTGACAAATACAGGACAAAGTGAAACCAGGGCTGTGAATTGCCAGGAACCCAATATTTAGGTGCTGCTAAGATATTTATTTTTACCCTCACTGTCCTCCAGGCGATTAGAGTTTTACAAAAAATGTCTGTTGCAGAGGGACAATAGTTTGATCAGTCATGAAAACAATTGCTCCATATTTAAAATTAGTTAGACCAAAGAGACATATCATACTATAGCTTTTTTTGCACTTATGTACTTTTGTACTACAATGAATGTAAACTGTTGTTATTATGCATGTACTGTAATACGGCCAAAAATATATCTGAAAAGATATAGCACTGTGGTAGTTCTAACACAAACCTTTTTCAAACATGTACCAAAAACTAATATTTATTTCCTTACAATTTCTGTACACTGTATTATACAAAAACAAATACTAAAATCTGTTTTAAGGCTATATAACGGTAACACATGAATAGAACAGCCACAAATGATCAAAAGAACAAATCACAATCAAATGAACCACAAATGAAAGATAGTGAGACATTTCTGATTAAATAACTTATTATTCACTGCTGTGACGCGCACGTCTCCTTCATTCTTTTGTATTTACTAATTAACAGCTTAAGATCATATGAACTCCAAGATTTTTAGCCATGTTTATTTCCTCTCAAAATGTGCACATGTCCAAAATGGAGGCTATTGTGATGCAACCTCTTCCACCGGCTGTACCGTTCGCCGTGCCAACAGTTTCAAAGGCACCATGAAGGGGTTAAGAGGACAGAGTCCAGCCTTTTTCCAGTCAGCTTTTCTTTGTTTGGCCTTTCCCGACTTCACTGACGTGTCATTGGTCAACAGAGTTTGACCCTGGTCGTGACCATTGGCCTGCAAAGGTGTGAATGTCTCAGATCCCACTCTTTCCTGTGTACTCCCCGGTGCCAACGCAGCCCCATCTTCGGCACTGAAATCAGAACACCCGGCAACAAGGTTGCCAGATGCCGCCGTTGAAGCTGCGTCCTGATTGGTTAAGGAGGATTCCGTTCCATCACTTCCCTGACCATCTGGCATCCCTCTAATAGACACACCCTGCTCTCCATCTACCTGACTATTTGGTTGCGTCTCAAGTGGGGCAACCGCTGCGTCTCTGACATCTTGATGTGGGGGCTTTGTCACAGGTGTTTCTCCTTCATCGTTTCCTCCTCGGTGACCAACTGGTCTTCCTTGATCCTCTGCTTCCGTTCCTTCTTCATTCAAGGACGTGGACTTCCCAGTACCGATGCGTCCCTGGGCTGCCTTTGGAACCGGTGCTGAGAATCGTTTATGGACCTGTGTGTGACCAAAGATGAGTCATTTTGTTAATAACATTACAAACGGGAGAGTTGGTGGAAAGAAAATGTTCAAGAAAAAATAATAATAAAGATGATGGAGAGGCCTCACTAGCAAAACGGCAAACTCCCTGACACTGACTGAGGTGACACATCCCGAACTTTACATCCCGAACTTTACATCCCGAAGCCCCTTCTCAACAAGGGCCTCAGAGTAGCAGTGCTTATCTATGATTCATTGTTTTTATTCATTGTGAAGTAAAAACCCAAACTGATCCAAGGCCAGCCGGGCAATCCAATCCTTGGAGTTTTGAATTCACATTACCTCAAGCAGGTGGTGCTGCAGTCTGGCACAGTCCAGGAGGGGGAGCTCTTCAGGAAGAGACATAAGCAGGTCCAGTACAACAGCACTTTCTGTAAGAATAGAGAAGAACAAGACTGATGAGACTGAACAGCCAATTTATATACAATACATTAATACCCCATTGCAGGACAACCCTTAGCTGATGGCTCTTAATGGTTTCACGCATTGAGAATCCCTCTAGCATCTTGACTCAAACGTGTGTTTACTATCAGCGGATGGTATGGCAAGCAGTCCATTCAGTTTCTTTCAATTCAGACGTAACATTGAAATTCCAATTTTAGTAAAAGCATTAGGGAACATTTAGAGTTTGATTGAGTTTCTGTATGGAATTAAATGTAAAATGCTGACCACACCTTGATAACAAGACAGCACTGAAGACTGTCAGCCGTAAAAAAAAAAAGTATAGAAATCTCACACATCTAATGCCTAACCCCAAATACCTAAACCTAAAACTAATCCCAATTGTAAAACTGACCACAAATGGGTGTTTCACCCTAAACATATCCCTTAAGGTGGAAACAGACACACACACAGACACACACACAGACACACACACACACAGACACACACAGACACACACAGACACACACACACACACACACACACACACACACGTCAACTCACCCATAGGAGTCAGTTTAAAACATTCACTCTGAATATGGATGGTACTCAAGAAGCGATAGATCTTCTCCAGGTCCACGATGCAGCCCAGGCCTGTGTATCGAGGAGTGTTCCCATCCGCGTGTTTGCTTCTCCTTGGACCGGCACTGGTGTGCTGATGCGTCGGCCCGGCACCAGCGGCGGCTGGCCCACTGGAGGCAGAGGAACCAGAGGTGGCAAGCGGCAGTTGCCGCGTTGACACACCACCGGCGACTGGAGAGAAAGTCACTGTTGGGTGATTGGATTGATGAGTTGAAGGGATGCTGGAAGTGTTGCCGCCATTTTTTGAGATGGCTTCTATAGGACTGTTAAGTGCCCCCGTGTGGGCTGGGGGTATCACAGAGACAGGGGTTGGGATGGGTCTGGCTGGGATGGTCTTCAAGTTGGAGCTCTGTGGCTTGGAGATGTAGCCTTCTCGTGGCGGGTCCGAATTCTTCAGGCTGCCGGGCTCGGTGGCGGAGATGACTAGCATCTGGAGAGAAGAGGAAGCGTTTGTAATTCGCCGTCTTAAAAACATCTATTCTAACATTATCTGAATATTTTTCATTGATGTTGCAGATAGCCCATCTCTTCACACTGTTTTCTGAAGCAGCTGATAACCTCTAACCAAAAGGCTTGAGCCTGTAACCAAAGGAATTTGACAGTCTGCTAAAGGATGACAAATGTAGATACAGTAATAGCCCTTAGTCATATACAGCGCCCTCCGTTAAGCATTTGGGAGTGTAAAGCTATTTAATTTTAGCTTTTATTTTTAAAAGCCAACCATTAAATAGAAGCTAAGAATCTATATTTCAATCTCATAACTGTTTTATTTCAAATCCTTCCATACTTTTTTAGTAAGAAGAAAAAAATGCTTCACTGTCCCAACACTTACACAGGGCACAGTATATAATGTCACAGTCTGAAACTATTTGGGAGGTTTAATTCCTTTTATGCTACTTTCCCACCGTTTCATTCACCGTCTTACACTGCTTTGTGCTCAATCATGAACTAGAGAGAAATCATGAACTAGAGAGAAATCATGAACTAGAGAGAAATCATGAACTAGAGAGAAATCATGAACTAGAGAGTTTTTCTTGGTTGGAGGAAAAAAATAAACTCTTCCTCATCTGTTTGGCAGTTCTTCACTTTCAGTAATGATGAAGGTGAGCCAGTAGACCTGAACGAACAGAAAATGCATGATTTGTTTGCAGGCATTAAGAAGAATTAATAGGAGTGTAAAGGCTTTGTAGTGTGTTATTTCCATACGCAGAAAAATATAGATTTATTTTATATAGTCTAACTTTTTATATTCAAGGGTAATGAAGATTGAATAAATAACATTCACTTGTATGCAACGTTTGTTGTTGTTGTTGTATCTTTTTCTTAACTCTTATAAAGAGGTGTGTTAGACAAAACAACAACTCGCAGGTGTGGGAAGCAGAATAGCAAGCACCTAGCGAAATTCAAGAATGTTAATAAAACCTTCAACAACACCACCAATAGCATATGTACAAATAGCCGGTTCCAGTTTAACTTGTCATGGTAACATTCTGCACAAATGTATTTACCCAGACCTATGGTAAGGGTTATGGAGCGTTCTGCAAGGTGTGATTTCTGACAGCAGTTTAACCTCGCTATTTGATAAATCTATAAAATTGTGTAGCAATTCTCTTTCATTTTTATACCTAGCGAAACAATACTTTCTAAAATGGAATTCTATTAGGCCAATAGATTCCTAGATTTGATGTATGACCACGAAAGGGAAAAGTGACAAACACATACACCCAATTAGACATTTCATGCCACATTACGTGGGCTATTGCAGAGCATTGAATTCTATATTTATTGAATTCATGTTTTTTTATTTATTTGAATGTTACTGCTTTCACAGACCAATCAACCATAGCTGCCAAGATAAAATGCTTTAACCATAAATAACTGGCTTAAGACTTCCACACAGTACTGCACTTGCCCTTGCCATGAAATATACACCAATCAGCCATAACATTATGACCACCTGCCTAAAATTGTTTTGCCGCCAAACAGCCCCGACCCAGAGGCATGGACCCCACTAGACCTCTGAAGGTGTGCTGTGGTATCTGGCACCAAGACGTTAACAGCAGATCCTTCAAATCCTGTAAGTTGCGAGGTGGGGCCTCCGTGGATCAGACTTGTTTGTCCAGCACATCCCAGAGATGCTCGATTGAATTGAGATCTGGGAAATTTGGTTGTTGTGTTCCTCAAACCATTCCTGAACCATTTTTGCTTTGTGGCAGGGCACATTATCCTGCTGAAAGAGGCCAATGCCATCAGGGAATACCGTTGCCATGAAAGGGTGCTCATGGTCTGCAACAATACTCAGGTAGGTGGTACGGGTCAAAGTAACATCCACATGAATGGCAGGACCCAAGGTTTTCCAGCAGAACATTGCCCAAAGCATCACACTGCCTCCGCCGGCTTGCCTTCTTCCCATAGTGCATCCTGGTGCCATGTGTTCTCCAGGTAAGCGACGCACACGCACGCGGCCATCCACGTGATGTTAAAGAAAACGTGATTCATCAGACCAGGCCACCTTCTTCCATTGCTCCATGGTCCTGTTCTGATGCTCACATGCCCATTGTAGGTACATTCGTCAGTGGACAGGGGTCAGCATGGGCACCCTGACTGGTCTGCGGCTACGCAGCCCCATACGCAACCAACTGTGATGCACTGTGTGTTCTGACACCTTTCTATCAGTACCAGCATGAACTTTTTCAGCAATTTGAGCTACAGTAGCTCATCTGTTGGATCGGAACACACGGGCCAGCCTTTGCTTCCCTCGTGCATCAATGAGCCTTGGCCGCCCATGACCCTGTCACCGGTTCACTGCTTTTCCTTCCTTGGACCACTTTTGATAGGTACTGACCACTGCAGACCAGGAATACCCCACATGGGCTTCAGTTTTTGAGATGCTCTGACCAAGTCGTCCAGCCATCACAATTTGGCCCTTGTCAAAGTCGCTCAGATCCTTATGCTTGCCCATTTTTCCTGCTTCTAACATCAGCTTTGAGGACAGAATGTTCACTTGCTGCTTAATATATCCTACCCACTGGCAGGTGCCATGATAATGAGATTATCAGTGTTATTCACTTCTCCTATCAGTGGTCATAATGTTATGACTGATCGGTGTATAGTATTGTGTCATAACATACCTGAGCAAAAGCTGAGGTGATGGGTTCCTCCAGAGCACCTGCCAAATCATGGGCCAGCTCAGCCCACAGCTGGATGGGTTTCATGGCTGCCTTCTGTTCAGACCTCTGGCTCTTCACCTGAATCACCACGGATCTCAGCACACGCATCATCAGACACTCCAACTGGGACTGGATCTGAGGGGCAGAGTACATGGTTTCTAAACACTGCATATGGGTGAAGGTACAGTAGCCTAAAGAACAAAGAGACCCAACCTCACTTCTAAACTTTCAAACAAAAATGATTGAGAACTCCAACTAAACTGCAGATGTCTACTGGTCCTTCTTGCTTGTACTAATGCTAGTAGTACAGTACAAATATTACATATTGAACCATTAACTTACTTCTTCTGTAGAGCGCTTGGGGAGTTTCGCGTGAAGAGCTTCTAGGTCTATCGCACCGTGGATCCCGGCAGTTTTCTTGCTCTGACTATTAAGGCACCGCAGCAAGATCTGCTGCTCCGTCCGACTCCATCCCGTAAAAGCAAATTTTGGTTTTCGCTTCGTTACAGTGTTGTCGGTCTTCTTGTTAACAAAGCGCGTCGGTTTTATTCGCAGACGAGAGGGAGGCTTCATCCCGCAAGCTATGTGGTGAGGATTATGTGGATTTTGAATGAGAACAGAAACAGTAAAACACTAGCTAACTACTAAATTATGACATAACGCATGCACAGGGTTAGGATGTAAAGTAAAGAAACCAAGAAACAGTGGTGAAAGGTAGTTTCTTACTTTGGGTAAATGACATCGAACACAAATACAATCTTTTTAACTACATGAAAAGTAAGCAGAAGCAGTATGTCGTCTATCAAAATACCAGAACGAAAAGTAGTACAGTGTCAGTACAGCAGTTACCAAGCTAGCGAGTAATCTTTCAGTACAAACAAGGCAACGCTGCCTCTGTTACATTACTCTCACAAGAGCTACAGCATCATGTTAAATACGTGACAATGTGCAAAAGTATATCTATAGCCAACTAACTACCTAGTTGTATGGCTTCTAATTCGTATATACCTGTAAATGTTCGGCTTTATCCGGGAAAAGTATGGGTTGGTAAACTAGCTAAATAGGAAACGTTTACAATCAGATCAGCGTCTTGTGAGCAACGTTAAAGAAACACTTCCGGGTCACGAAAATTAGGACATTTTCTAAATAAAAGTGGCCAACGTATTACTTCAAAACTGACATAAATTAAATGTATTAATTGTTTAAGAAAATGTACCTCTCAAAACATTGACAACAATTCATATTTGATCATATTTAAGAGTAATTTCAATAAAAAATGGGTATTAAAACACGTTCCAAGGGCAAAATTCAGATAACGCCAATGACTGAATATGGAATACGTATTGCCTCATAGCTCATACACTATTGAATATTCCACAGAGAAATCAATGTAGGAAATGATCAGGAGAGTGTGTAGAGTAAGACAAACCTGTGTAATCATGGGGAATGGTGTGCTACATCTAGCAACACAATATTTACCACACCCTCTTTAGCCCCCAATGCAAAACACTATAATTGACTGTACATGTACATATTGCCCTATACAGAAAAAAACTATTTTATACGCCGCAGTGAATGTATTGTTGGAAATGTTCAGGAGAGTGGATAGAGTGACTATATTCAAAAAAATCAAGGGGCACTATGTATTTGCAATTGTTGCTGGCATTTTACTCTGCCCATACCATTGGCCACAATGTAACTCAATGGATCTGAAATACATGTTGCCCTATACAGAAAAAAAATATTCCATATGCCGCAGTGAATGTGCTGTAGGCAATATTCAGGAGTCTGTATAAAGTGATTAAATGCTAAAAAAATCAAGGGCACTATGTATTTGCAATTGTAGCTGGCATTTCACTCCGCCCATACCATTGGCCACAATGCAAATGACTTGTATATGAAATACATATTGCCCTATGCAAAAAAGTATTGTGTTGCTGGATTTAGCACAAAGAGCCCATATACAGCTCCGGAACAAATTAAGAGACCACCGCACCTTTTTCTTTCCTTTCCAAAAAAGTCGAAAAGGAAGGTTTTGAGTGAGGAACAGAAGAGTTAAAATTAAGAGACTGCAAATTGAACGCTTCTGTTCCTCACTCAAAACTTTAATTTTCAACTTTTTAGAAAGGAAAGAAAAAGGTGCAGTGGTCTCTTAATTTGTTCCGGAGCTGTATAACTAATTAGCATCAGCAAATTAACAAGAATTACATCATAAGGATTCATCAATTTATTTAAAAAATATGAAATGTTTACAAACAACAGTTTACTCCATCTCCATTTCTCAATGTGCTCCACTTCAGAACATTATTCATCCTATGTGAAGTACTATTTAAACAGCAATTTTCAGCAATTTAAAAAAATTATTAATATCGCGTTTTACTGCCGACTTTTTTTTTTGAAGGCATAATCCGAAAACCGTAAACCTTATTGTTGCTACCGAATCTCTTATGTTGCCAGCATGACGCTAATTATTTTTACTCAATAATCTAGACAATACATAGTGCAGTGCGTTCAAAAAGTACGGACCACTCGAGAAAGCGTTATGAAAATACAACCGACATTGTAACTTATTGTGTTTCGTGATCCACATTAAGGCCTAGACATATTACTTACTAAATTACTTAGATAAAAGGAAATAATATTGTACAGAGAATGTTTGTTAAAGAAAGATGCTGGCAGCGGTGGGATTCGAACCCACGCCCCCGAAGAGACTGGAGCCTTAATCCAGCGCCTTAGACCGCTCGGCCACGCTACCGTTGTGCAGAAAGGCAGAAAGTAAGTTATTTTAACTTATTAAAAGTTAAAATAACTTATTAAAAACAATTACATTAATTTGTGTAAAAATCTGTAGGCCTCTTACTATTAATCTTACTATATAGTACTGAAAATGTGTGTGGATTCAGAACCTGTGTGCGGATTCAGCCTTTTGGGTAACCTAGATTCAAAAAGAATCTTTAACACTACCACCACCTACTGGTTGAAAAGTGCAATAACTATTCGACTGTATTTCAGGACTACAATATTTTACAAAAATTTTATTTTCTGTACAATATTATTTTGTAATCTACAGGAGCGCAGGTTACTAGTTGAGTAGAATATGTTAAGAAGTGAGTTAAGGTGAAGAAGGCATTTACCTAGAAGTGACTTATAAATGAGCTGCTACCAATTCGTTAGCCATATGGTGTAAAGGGGGGACCAATTAACCAGAGTAGAAAGGTATTGCAGTGGGAGGTTAGAAATGGGATGGCAGTGTAATAAATTATGGTGGTGCTTTTTAGCCACAAGCCTAAAGACTACATTGCGATATTCGAGGATGGTCACAAATTTATATCTGGTGAATGTCTTGCTAGTCTAAACATTTTCCGATTGTTTAGGCCATGTTCATATGCTGAGCAAGGTTGGCTCTTGCCTTAAGTATATTTGGACTGCCCCCCTTCTGTATGTCCATCAGTAATAAGGTCTTGATTACTAATTACCAACTATAGTATTTCCTTGTAGCAGGTACAGGAGTGTTGTTTTGTATCACACTGTTTGCTCAGTGCATTCCTCAGTGAACAGTTACAAACGAGACAAGGCACCCCATCCAACCTCTCTGTTCACCCAGGGCAGCACTGTGGCAATGTGCAAAGCCCTCAGGATGCGACCATAGCCCAGATAACTATGTTTTGAAAATGAATTAACTATTTAGCAAAATGCCAGAGATCTGTGTATTGAGAACCCTGTTTTGAATATCAGCAATCATGTTACACAATGCTGTATGCTTGTATGTGACAGAGAAAAAGTATAACTTAGCCTCTCTCTTTTTTTAAACACTCGTTCTCCCTCTCTTTTTGTCACTCTTTGTCTCTGAATATCTGTCTCTTGTCACTCTCCTTCTATCTCTCCCCACCTCTCACTTTGTGTTACATGTTCCCTGTACCCCTCTATGTCTATATTTAGTCCTCTCAGCCTCCCAACCGGTGTATCTAAAATAACTTCAATGACACACATTAGGGCATTGAAATTTCTCCCTTCAGGCCGGAGATTCCTGAGGAGTATGTTAAAGCAAATCCGTTACAGACAAGGTATGAAAAAGGGATAAAGGGATTACCTCTGTAAATAACACACTGTACATGTGAATGACCAGTAAGTAGAGAATGACTTATACAACAATATATAGATGCAAATAAATGGATGTGATGGAGAGAATGATAGAGGGGAGAAATGGACTATAAGAAAGAGAGATAGGGAGATTGAGAGGTTCATTGTTTTCATTTGGAAAGGTTGGCAGCTCATTGCTTCTCAGCTTCATGCTTAACCTCGTTAGGGTCAAGGCTCGGGGGTGAAAGCTGACATCACCAGAGGAAGAATGTATGAGACCAGATGAGTTGAATTTAGTCAATCAATGAACTGATGAATTAGCTTGGTTGGCATGGTCAGGTGAGGACACAACCTTGCAGTTCCTGTGTAATTATGAACCAGACTGCAAGTGCAGCCCACCCCTGCTGCAGGAAGAGTGAAATTTGGACCAAAAGCTCCGTGTAGTCAGGCAAGCTGTGGCCTGCACTGCCTGGCACACTAAGATGACAGCCTGCGATGAGGTGAATCACTAAGACGCCCTAGACTCTTGTGACAGATCAAAACATGCAAGATTTGGTTATGAGTGCCGAAATTAGCCTGCTTTTACCCTAGAGGCTTCCCCTGAGCTGTTGCTTCATGAAGATGTTGTATAGTTCATCCAAACATTCTCCCATGTAGGTGGGGGACATCATTTATTCATTTGATATGTATATTGAGCTAGTGTCAATGGTGGGCACTTTGGTTACAGTGGAAAACGCTGTCCTAGTTTAGGACAGCCTATTGGGTAACCTAGATTCAGAGCCACACTAGTAGGCTATGGGTGAGTTGGGTGTTCATTAAACATCTTTGATCACTGCACAGCTACTGTACAGTGGTCACCAACTCTGGGAATAAAGGTCTACGTTTTAGTTTGATATTTGTTATCAGAGACACTAAAGGCCAGTTTCACAGACCCATATTAAGCCTGGTCTAGGACTAAAAAAACAAGCTCAATAGAGTTTTCTATTCAACTTTTTTTCCCCCTAGACTACACGTAGGCTTAATCTGTGCCTGGGAAACAGACCCTAATTGTTCTAGTAATGCTGGGCTTCATATTGTGACCTTATATCCCAAATTGGAGGTGATATGTTATATTCTTCCTAAAATGATCAACTTGATAGAATTCAACATTTTGGGGCCATAGATATTCAATATAGAGCCATAATAACAAGTATGATGTCTGCAGGTATGTATTGATGGTCAAGGATTGAATTTGTATCTGCATAAACAGTTCAGATTATTAAGAATGATAAAAAAATCCAATTAAATTCTTTGGTAGTATAACCAATATGATAACATTTTTTGTTGATTTGAATGAAATAAATATGTTTAAACAAAAACTGAGACACAATGCTTAAAGAAAGTGCAGCAGTACAGCAGAATCAACTATTTTCGATTTTATTTTACTAAACATGAATTCAAAGGTCAGCAAAGCTAATACAGTAACTAGTTGGATTCTGCATGGGATGAGTACAGTACCAATTGTACCGATATGTATCCATTAGTATGATAATCAAGATGGCTGATTCTTCGTTGAGGTTTAACTACAACTTAGGTGTATTGCCACCATCTACTGGCTGGGGTAAAAACTGAAAAACATATGCTACCGTTCAAAAGTTTGGGGAGACTGAGAAATGTCCTTATTTTCCATGAATACATACATGAAATGAGTTTGAATAGGAAACATAGCAAAATTAATAGGAAATATAGTCACTGACAAGGTTAGTGTGACGTTCTGTTCTGTTTTGGTTTGGCTTTGGTTTTGAATGTAGCCCTGTTATGTTTGGTTTGTTTGTGTCCTTACCCGCAACCTGTGCCTGTCCTGATTGATTTCACCTGTTTGTCATTTAGTTCTCGTTAGCTCCCTATATAGTTTGCTGTCTTCTGTTTGCCCTTTGTCAGTCATTGTGTTTGAAGCTTGGTTCATGTCCGGCCCTGCCAACCAGTCTGTGTTTCTGCCTGCCTGCCTGCCTGCCTGCCTGCCTGCCTGCCTGCCTGCCTGCCTGTTACTTGTAGTTTTCTTGTTTTTGTTCCGTTATTAAAAGCTTTTTCTTTACACTTCGTATCCGCGCTTGGGTCCCGCAAAACTCAAAAACATTACAGTTAGAAATAATGATTTTTTACCTGAAATGATAGTTGTGTCCTTCAAACTTTGCTTTCGTCAAAGAATCCTCCATTTGTAGCCATTTCAGCCTAGCAGACCTTTGGCATTGCAGTTGTCAATTTGTTGAGGTAATCTGAAGAGATTTCACGCAATGCTTCCTAAAACATGTTCCACAGATTGGATTGGCTTGATTGGCAATGCTTGATTGGTCAAGCTGCTCCCACAATAGCTCAATAGGGTTGAGATCCGATGACTGTAGTGACCACTCCATTATAGACAGAATACCAGCTGACTGCTTCTTCCCTAAATAGTTCTTGCATAGTTTGGAGATGCGCTTTGGATCATTGTCCTGTTGTAGGAGGAAAATGGCTCCAATCAAGCACCGTCTACAGGATATGGCATGGCGTTCAAAATGGTGTGGGAGCCTTGCTTCTTCAAGATCCCTTTTACCCTGTACAAATCTCTCAATTCATCACCTCCAAAGCGCCCCCAGACCATCACATTGCCTCCACCATGCTTGACAGATGGCATCAAGCAGTCCTCCAGCATCTTTTCATTTGGTCTTTGTCTCATTAATGTTCTTCTGTGTTCTTTTGCCCATCTTAATCTTTTCTTTTTCTTGGCCAGTCTGAGGTATAGCTTTTTGTTGCAACCCTGCTTAGAAGACCAGCTTCCCGGAGTCGCCTCTTCACTATTGACGTTGCGGCTGGTGTTTTGTGTGTACTATTTAATGAAGCTGCCAGTTGAGGACCTGTGAGGCATATGTTTCTCAAACTAGACACTTTAATGTATTTGTCCTCTTGCTCAGTTGTGCACCAGGGCCTCCCACTCCTCTACAAATTGATCACCTTTTTTGTATCAGTGTTTGTTGATTTCATAATTAATTATCAGGATTTACTGCATTATTGCAATTATTTTGTATATTATTTCATATTTTTTTAAATAATATTTCTCCTTCAGACTGAATGTTATCTATCTCTAGCATCTCAGTAACTTATTAATGAAAAAGTTGAATGAGATCAAATTCTTAATTAGAGCAAACAACTTCCTGTCCATTTGCTTTGCAGGCCTACTCCTGGTCAATAATCACATGGACACTACCTCTCTCCCTTTCCCTTCTCCCTGCCCATCATTTTATGTGATAAAAACGTTATGGCCTGTTTATTAGGGTGCAATTAAGCTGTCCTGAGACCCACCACAATGTCACACCAAAATTTTGCGCACAAACAGAGCAGGAGTTACAAAGAAAAGGGCTTCACTAAAATAAAGTTTATGAATTCTGAAGGCTAAAAATAACTGACCTAGAAAATTAATCATAATGTTAAGACAAAACATATACTTTCTTATTTTTCAGTATTATTATGATCATTTCAATGTATGTGTATATATGTAGGTGTGTACAGTAAATACGCTGTATGTGTATTTAAAAATATATACCTGCACGAACAAGGAACCACAACATTGAAATACGGAAGCAGATATGCCTCTGTGTGGCAATTTCACTTCAATGAGCAAGCATACTGTAGTTAAGGGCATCCACTGGTGTATTCTTTATTTCTTTGAATAAGATGGACTTTTTTAAATATATTTCCTCTTTATTCTCTTTCCTTTTTCCTTTTCTCCTTGCAAACAGCTTCTTCACTGAGTGAGGTGCAGTAGCTATTCGCCAATGATGTTGTTGTCCTACCTGTTTAAGTGACTAAATGGAAAATGGAAAACTACATAATAGTATTATGAAAATTCCTTTATTGTGAATAACTGTTGTCATAAAACTTTTTTAAGTGGCCTGCTCATTCTACTGGAAGGCTGAAGCACTTCAATTTTTGGCTGTATTCATAGTTCAGCCCTGAAATGGGAAAATAGTCTTTCTCCTATAATACTCCTGGGTCGAGGAAAGAAAATGTCTCTGACCTTTCAATCAATCAGTCATATGTATTTTATAAAGCCCTTTTTACATTGGCAGTTGTCTCAAAGTGCTTATGTAGATACTTAGCCTAAAACCCCAATTCCCATTTCTCAAATAAAATGTATTCATTAATTTGAGGACATCGACTGGATGGTGGATGGCCGCAATTCCCCTTCCGTGGTCAGTCTGGGTTCCTGGAGGTCTTCACCGACTTGACGACAACACATATTACCTTAACATCAACATGTTTGTCAAGGACATCGACCTGGTGCTCCAGCAGTTCCTGAGCCACCCTACAGCATCACACAAACTCACTAAAGTATTACGTCAGGTGTGAGATATTTCTGGATCCTCCCATGTGGAAACCAATGGCCAAATGATCCTTTCACTCACTCCTTCAATCATTCAACTGTCTCCAGATAAGGGAACTTTTCTAATCCTAACTAATATAAATAACCCTAATATAATCTTTTTTATATCTTATTCATCATTATTTAATGACCGCAAACATTGCCAATTAGCAGCACATATCTGTCAGCTTTAAAAGAGGTCTTACAATTAGCACTTTGATATTTGAGTTTCCAAAGCAACATGAGGCAACTAACAAAGTCCCCAAGAGGCAAAATAGTCGGTGCTTGTATTGCAGGTGTATTGGTCACAAAAACTATAAAATTATTCAATGTGCCAAGGGGAACAGTCTCTAAATTCATGACAGCACATGCCAAACATGGACAAATTATATTGCCGAAGAGGGACAGTGGTTGCAAGTCAAAGCTGACTGATAGGGAGAGACGGACTCTTAGCAAGATTGTTGCTCAATTCCCCGAAAGCACTGGTTCGAACATTTTGAGCCAGCAGTGGCCCCAGTGACATGGTTGTACTGCGCAGCAGTGACTCAGACCACTGTACCTGTCTGGACAACATATCAGCCTATATTGTCTTTGCAATACCCTCTCTAAGTATTTTCTGGAGTGAGACTTTAAGTCAGTCACTCACTCATTCTTTTATTACCAGTGACCAGATCATGACCAAAATACCATCATCCAACCTCAAAGGTCTTCAGGAGATCCTATTCTCCCAGCTGGAAGGTATCTATGGCAAAACGTGTATGTATTTGCCAAATTTGGCTCATTTTAGCAGACCAGCCTCAAAACAAATATCCTACAGTATAATGCAACAAGCTTCACAGTATCCAAATTCATAACCAAAGCCAACAGTGAAACAGCATATAATTGGTTGGTCCAGTATGCCACAGAAATTATTTTATATTGTGAATGTTGTCAGAAGTGATTTGAATAGATTTGTGCCCATGGTGTTCCATTGTTGTATTGTTCACAACATCCTTGTAATCATTGAGCATCAAAAGTGTAGACATTACTTTCTCTGTGAAATAATGTTTTGTTCATCAAATAATGACAGAGAAGTGGCCACACTGACCGGTTATGTTGGAATTACAAAATGCCTGCCACAGTTACCATAGAACGTTTTTGACATTGCCCTTGGCAAAACTCTAATTTGTGACCAACTAAACATGTAGGTAGACTTACCCTTTTTTGAGTTATCATGTTTGGTTCAACAGATATGACAGAAAATACATTGTCTGTTATAACAGAATGGAAAATGGCCACCAGGAGGTTTTTTTTTTTGCAATCGCCCCTTATTTGAAAATAGGTCAATGACAATGTGTATCAAGTTTAAAGCTTTTATGAAAACTGAACATCATTTTGACATGTCACCAGAAATAAATGTGAATGACCAAGTCTAACCCCATTTCAATCAAAACTTCACTTTAATCTTCATCTGTACATGCATTCATAGACATATAATCTTAACTAGCCCATGTTATATTTTAGGGACAGCGGAAACCAGATTACTTCCACAAAGCTCCAAAGATAAAAGAGATTACCGGCCTATTGCATTCCAAATGGCACCCTATTCCCTAGTGAAATACATTTGACCAGAGCTTTGACCATATGATACCTTCTCACACAGTGACAGCTGTTATCCCCACTACTTCCAAGACGAGTCGCCCTTACCGCTCGACCCGTTCCCACCTAGGGCTCTGCAACAAACCACAGTGCGTTCTATGGAATTTGTGCGGATGTCGTGCAGTAGGTTACGCGCATGTACTATGTTTCCCTCCTGCACCTACAGTCAAATAATGCCAAATTAGAAACACTGCTCTCGTGAAGTCATTACAATACGGAAACATTGCATTTTAAAGAGATCGTGTGTTTTAGTCATAGCACAAATTTGCAAATTGAATTAGCTATGAATTGGCTTTGAAAAGAATAACTCACTGAATAATAACTCTACACTAATAAAATATCTAGCCGTTTACTTGAAAAAGTTAACCATTAACTGGCATTGTGATCCGTAGCCTACATTTAAGGTCGGATAGGCTGTAGTCTATCTTTAGGCTAATTGTTCACCTGAAGAGATGCTTTGTGTATGTAACCAACTGTCTATTTCATAGGCACCCGAGTTCAAGATGCAAGAACTGACCAGTGTGGCTACGTCACAATAATATTGTTATAACCTATATCCCAAGTTAGACTATTTAATGGTTTTTGTAAAGGCCTTATAGCCTATGTATTGATTGTGTTGAATTTAGTCAAAAATGTATGTATGTTGCAACTATGAGGATTACAGTTGTAAA
>JACXGI010000546.1:28068-70447 GCA_016801175.1 Esox masquinongy
CTTACCCTATTCACAATAACCTAACCTTTATGACTGCATTTTACCTAAACCCTTCATCCTAAATCAGACCAGGATGCCTAAACTGTACCTAAATGTCCTCACCTTGCGAGTTCTCCTATAGCTTTACTATCGTAGTCAGGCAAAAATGAAGTTATTATAATAGGAACAAACAAAAAGAGACGCACAGATACTCCGAGAAAAATTGAAGAAATTGGTTCTGTGCTGAGTATATCTAGGTGCGTTGGACCATGTTATTTGGTGCGTATTTGTCCTGCCTGTTATCCTGCCCGCTAGCCAGATGTCCGACCCCTGCCCGCTAGCCAGATGTCCGATCCTCACGCAGAGACAAACCCCCTGTCCTCCCTGCGACATGCTATTGTGTTTCTTCGCTGGATGGCTTTCTTCTTACCTGTGAAGGAATTAGCTTTCTCATGTGAGATTTTATTTCAGTGAGGTTAAGAGAGGGGAAAATGAGTTAAGGGTTTATGACGAGTGGTAGAGAGCAACAGTATGTGTGTGCAGAATGAAAGAATGAAGGAATGACACTGCAGGGCGTTAGATGGGTGATAGGGATGTGACGCTAAAGTTCATGAATGTTACTGATTCAGTGGGTTTGTGTGGATCCTCCACTTGTGCATCTCCTTGTGCATTCTCAAGGGTTCCAAATTGATTATTTTTCATTCATTGTTGGGGAATCTCTAGGAATAAACTGCAAAGTAGAACAGTTTTGGTTCTTGGCAAAACCCTTTTGGTTCCAGGTAGAATTATTTTGGTTCCACGTAGAACCTTGTAGGGTTCCAACAAGGGTTTTGTCTGAAACCCAAAAGTGTTCTGCCAGAGAGGACAGCTGAAGAACCCTTATGCAACCCTTTTTTCTGGCAGTGTGTTGGCTTCTGGGTTTGTGGGTGTGTGTGTGTGAGAGACAATGTCCTGACTAACCACCACCATGTCTGCGCATGCATGCCAGTTTATGGAAAAGTACCAGCTGGAGAGAGGAATAGCGTTGGGTATGGCGGGGCGAGACAGGGTTTTCTCTTTCCCAGGCAGGCGCTTCCTCCCTCACTCGCTTCCTCTCTCTCTCCCTCTCTCTCTCTCTCTTCTGACCTGCCAGCGCGGCCCAGCCTCACATCTCCAATCGACAGATTATCGGAAATGTCTGGCCCTGCTTCACTGCCTTAGCTAAAAGCCCAATTCCCCCCGGGGCCAACGAACTCTAGCGGTGCATGCATGCGTGGGACAGACAATATACACACAGGTGGAGACACACAGGGACAGAGAGACAGACACACACAGACCAGACACACAATCATCTCTGCACCTTTCCCAACCCAACAACCTGAGCCCTCATCTCCTCTCGTCTCGTCTCGCCCATTCTTTTCCCATGCCCGGAAAAAAACGTGTTTGGTTTCCGATTGAGCCGGTGTTTTCCGAGGTATTCTGGGAAGCGGGCGAGGGGGAATTACCAGAGGGATTAAAGCGGTAAGGAGTTGGCGGGGGGGTGGGGCGGAGGGGGTACGCGCCATGGGGACAGATGCCAGTCGCCTCACTCTGTGCCACAGGCAGACTTTTGCCAAACTTGCCCGGCCGTCTGTGTGGTTTGGGTGTCTGTGTTTTTCCTGACCAAGGCCCCGATCACTCTGGTCAAAACACCGGGATGTGGTTACAGTTGTGGAGCCTGATTGACGGAGACATTTTGCGGTTCAAGTGTTGCGAACTGCTCACTCTGTTTGACCAATACCCACTGGATTATTCATGTTGCCCCGTTGATGTGATTGTAAAGAAATGGCTGAGGTGTTGCATAGCATGGGAACAGTGTGTATTTGTATAATAACAATTGACCTTAATGGGAAAATGTAAGATTACAAAAGATTATGTTAAGTTCATTGTGGTTTACGCAGTGTAAAGAATGTTTTTGTTTCCCCTATTTCCTTTTATGTAAAACGCATGATTTCCAGTCTATTTTTGACATGACTTGAATGTTAAAGGAGAATCTGTAAATATGCTAAGCACTGTGTTATTCTGTTATTCCCTCTGAACCACTTTGCTTTGTGATACCTAGCAGCTGTGGGAAAATGATGGATGTCTGTTCAACAGCATGTGTTCATTCTGTCAAACTGGTTGTTCAGTATTTCTCCTTCAGACTGAATGTTATCTATTTCTAGTATAAAGCCACTTACTGAAGGAGTTGAATGAGATCACATTCTCAATTACAGCATTGTACAACTTCCTGTCCATTTGCTTTACAGGCCTATCCTGGTCAATAATCACATTGTCCCTCTCTCTCCCTTTCTCTTCTCAATCTCTATTGATCTCTTGCCCTGGCTCCCTCTACTCATTCTCTTTAAACCAATCTGTCTTCCTCGCGCCTTTCTCACTCCCGTCTCTTTACCCCATGTCTACTCTCCATCTCTCCATCTTGTCCTTTCACCTGTTTCTCTTTCTTTCTCACTGCTTTCTCCCTCTTTCATTCCCCCTTTTCTCACTTTAATCGTTCCCTTTTCTCTCCCTCATCATCCTCTCTCCGTCCAAAGCTGTAAGGATGAAGATTGAGAACAGCCTGCCACGCCCCCAGCTCCCAGAGAGCCCTCCCCAGACGGGCCTCCAGTTCACAGTAGCAACGGAGGAAGACTTCGATGAGATCATGGCGATAAGCCAGGACATCTATGGAGGGCTGGACTACCTGCCAACCCGCTATGCAGCCTGGCTGTCTGAGAGCAACCGCACTGTCATACTGGCCCGGAAGCAGGGCAAAGTGGTGAGAAAAGGTTATAAAGTGTTATAGTGTGTTTTTTTAAGGGTTTTGATAACGTGGTGTTGAAAGCAACCAGGCAACAGAACCTTCATACAGGAATGGCAACAGTGTAAAGTGACGAGTTATAAAGGGTTTTATATAAGTGGAAATGTTATGGAATGTTTATAAGGGTGTTATCAAGCTATTGAATCTCAAGACCAACCATATCAACACAATAAGGCTACAAATACATCAAATAAACGCAAAAGGGAAAGTGATCTGAGGAGTTACAATAGTTTTATCATAGAAACAGAATTCTAAGTTAGCAAAGTGCTATGGAATTATTATATCTAAGAAATCCCTTGTGTTGTTATCACAGAATATTACCCTTGGTTTACAGGGTAAGTTGCGTGAGGACACGTTCTCATTCACAGCAACTACCTGTGAGCATTTAGGGTTGACCGTCTGAGAGACATCACCAGAGACAGAACAATAGCTCTTTTTTACTGTGCTGATTCTGAGATTTGATGTAGCAACCTTTTCATTTAACGGTCAGATGCTGTATCTGCTAGGCTAACCTCCCGCCATCATAACCCCCCCCCGCACACCCCACCCACAACAGATCGCCCTGGAGTCGGTGTGTGTGATTGACGACGGTGAAACCATGTTGGTGGAAGGGTTACGTGTGGCCCCCCAGGAGAGGGGCAAGGGCGTGGCAGGGGTACTGTTACGGTTCTGTTCTCAGCTGGTCAAGACCAAGTGGCCTGAGGTGAAGGTGACCCGGCTGACCCGCGACGACCAGCTAGGGCCCAAGGATTTCCAGAAGTACCGCCTCATCACCAAACAGGTAGGTATTGGTTGATTATTATTTTCCTGATTGGTTTATTAATTGACTTCCAATAAGAGTGAATATTAGCAAAACTGGGTCAACTGCAGCGACAGAAAGTATTTCCATCGATCTAGGATATCAGTTTTTATAAAATAAAATGCAACTACAAAACTATAAAACATTTTAGATGTGAATCAAAAATCTGTTTTAGTGATCACAGAGACACAAACCTTTTAAGAAAAGAAAGCTGTGCTCTTGAGGAATCTGTAGAGATGCCAGACAACTCTGGGGTGCTTTCACTAAATGAAGAAAAAATGGAATGAGTGAGAGCAATACAGTGGGAATTTAGTCCAGTTTTCTCCGAACACCAGTTACATAACAAATGAATTACAGTAATAAATCAGCTAAAATCTTATAGCATGTAATCTGTAAAGATGATTTAGACTGTATGCGGATTATTACATTTTTTTTATAATATAATAATAATAGCTAGTTCCTTAACATATACAGTTTTGAAACTAATAATGAAACTAATAATAAATAATGAATATTGAATAACTATGTTAAATCAGAGTGTATTTAATAACAATGTGCTGTATACTATTCATGATCCCCTTATTAATATACATACAAGGGATACCTTTGCTGCAAACGCAGGGCAACTCACTGTGAACTATTCAACATGTTGAAGTTACACTCTGTACCTGAAGAGTGATGCACTAGCATTTGTCTACAAGGTATTGCTCTGACTCTTTCCTACATACAGTTGCTACCAACCAAATGCAACATTCAATCCTACAGCCTCCCATCTCAGTCATTGCTTTTCTTCAGAAATGGGTAAAGGCTGTCTCCTTAGTCCTGGAATGAACTGAAAGGGTGTCCGTGTCTGAGTATGTCTGCTACAAGAAAATGTCTCTGACAACATTAACTTCTTCCCGGTGACCTCTTGACAGTCCCCCTCGCAAAGGAGGTTTCTAACTTAAAGGTTATTTTCCTGGTTAGATAATGGTTAAATCCAATTCAAATAAATAAGTAAATAAAGTTATCAAAGTTTGCTCATGCCTACATTCTAGCAGTTTTCAACTGTCAAAAAAGTATGGTTGACCAAAATATTTTTGTCTTTATACAATGCTTCAGTGTACTAAATTCAATTTACACCTTTTAACCAACTATACATTTCCTTTATCCTGCGTTCTTTTATCGCCACTTCGGCCCTGAAGGGCATCCTGCTGGTTCGATTTAATGCCGAAGACCTCAAGCTCCGGCTCTCTGAACTGGGTCTGCGTGTGACCCTCCCCCCCTCCTCCGAGTCTACCTCCCAGGATTCGGACACCCCACTGGTTCCTCCAGTCCTTCTGGACCTCAATGAGGTCCACCAGATGTTCATCAACTCTGGTCTGTTGTCTGATGTGCTCCCAAACTCTACCATCGTCCAGGACTGGCAGCCATTCAAGCCCCTGCCCAGCAATATGGCCATCCTTCTGAAGAAGGTAAAATAGAATATGATAAGGGTTGTGTTAAGGGTTACAAATGTCCTGTAACTTTCCCCAAATTCCCGGGTCTTTCTGAAAGATTCCGTGAAACAAGAGAAACTAAACATCTGTGATTGCTCTATATAAGAGTGTATGCCAAAACTAAAATGTAAAACCCAACCAGGATTTCTACAAAGTATGGAAAAGTTGGAAACGTTATCGTAAATATGCAACCCCAATTGTGTTTCTTAATAAATGTTTTATGTATTGTTTAACTCCAATGGCTGAGGCAACTCTATGTGAATTTCACATTTTCCAAATAAAATTAATTCTTGAATTCATTTGAAGGACATTGACTGGATGGTGGATGACCGCAATGCCCCTGCTGTGGTCAGTCTGTGCACACATCCCTTCTGGGTTCCCGGAGGTCCCCACCGACTTGGCGACAACACGTATTACCTTAACATCGACATGTTTGGCAAGGACATCGACCTGGTGCTCCAACAGTTCCTGAGCCACCTGAGACGTCACACCACCTCCCTGAAGGGTTATGTCATGTGTCAGATGTTTCTAGATCCTCCCATGTGGAAACCAATGGCGGAATTTTGTCGCCAGACGCTGATGGTGGAGCTGGTGAAGGAATACACAGAGCAGTGCGTTGTCGAGGCGGACGTTGTCTAGCTGAAAGAAGTTAAGGAGGATGAGAGAGGATGAAGAGGAAAGAAGAAGAGGTAAAGAAGAAACAAGATGAAGTTGAAAAATGATGACACATTTCCAGAGACCCAACGAATTAACCAACTAACCGCATTCTCTTAAGAAAATTAAATGGAAAATGTATCCAGTAGATGGAAGGATTGGCAACCACCTCTCTAAGCAAATCCATAGAGAAATATGCCCCAGAAGCTGCATTAGATTTGCAATATTGTTTTTTAACACTACCATTAACAAAAATATTTTTGGAAAAAGGCAGTTAGATGCAATACTTTTTACAATTTTTGTTCAATTCGTTTCTTAATTTTTTAAAAATATTTAGTCATCGCAAAAAGCAAAACTAAAAATGCAAGCTAGCGTAGGGTATCTCATGCCTTTCAATACTTTGTTTGTAAATACAAATTATAAATATGTACACATTCTGAATTGCAAATAAGTCTGCACAACTCTTGAGGCACTTTATAAAACCATATGGGCTGTTGTGCTAAAGTGCAAGCAATGACATGGACAGAAGTCAGTGAACTTATAGAGATAACTGAATTTATGCATCACTCCTATAAAAGCGGTAGAACATCCTTCTGGACCTATTCTAACAACAAATTCCAAAATACTGTTGAACAAAAAATCGAGCCCTTCAGTGGATCTTACAGAGAATTTGCACGCTCAATATTCACACAAAATGGCTGTAACGGAACAGCTATAAAAACTTTTAGCTTATAAAACTAAAAACTGGCCAGTTTGCTTTTTAAAACAATGTAGTTGTCATTTCTTTTGTAACTCAGTGTTTTTGTCGTTATGTTTTAAAGCGCTTGACCATATTGCTAATTTATTGTTACTTTTCCACGTGTACTTGAATGCATCACTAATATGTAAAGAGATAATATAT
Organism: Esox masquinongy; assembly: GCA_016801175.1. Classification (NCBI taxonomy): domain Eukaryota; kingdom Metazoa; phylum Chordata; class Actinopteri; order Esociformes; family Esocidae; genus Esox; species Esox masquinongy. The sequence goes on from JACXGI010000546.1 coordinate 34,698, forward strand.
TAAAAGCAGAAGCTTTCTGGAGGCTTTTTAATAGCAACATGCAATCTAAGCTTACTCTTTAGTAGATTGCTAACAATGTGAAAATGGTAGATGTGTACATTATAACACAAAGACTAATACAATTGAACTAATATAGTTAAGATGGACTTACCATTAACAACACTGTTCAGTAGCTAGATAAATATTTTCACGGTAAATGTTGCCATCCAAAATGTTATCAGATGACCTTTGTAAAGGTCAAATCCAAGTCCCTCAATGACAAACAAATCTACAGTCTCAGCTATCTGACATGCTGTGAAACACAGCCCTCTGAAACCATTCTACAAAATTTTGTAGCCACTCTAAGACGCTTGATATCTGTTCTACAAAGCTAAATAGCCACCTTAAGAAGCTTCATAAGCTTTGGCACATGGTCAGAGCACAGCAAAGCAAATGGGACTCTAGTTGTTTGCATAGGATTCATAACCACTCCTCCATGCTCCATAGCCACTCTAAGAAGCTTTATAAGCTTTTGGCTTTTTGCTCCTGAACGTTCCCTTTAAGACGCAACACTTTTGACATGAGAAAGCACTGAACTAGTCTTCAGTACAACAGATCAACTGAGACAGAAACTATTTAAAACAACAACAGAAATAAAGCCAGCCACTATGGAGTCTCCAACCTGCCCTTGTTGTAAAAGGGAACTTTTTGTAAGGGATGAAATGGACGGTGGAAGAAAATTTCTTCTGATTTGGTTTTGGTAGACTGACCCTTGTCTGGGAACCTTGTCAGTCATCTCACTATCTGTCTATATTTACATGACTAACAGATCAACGCCCTCAACCATTATGAATTAAACATTGGACTTGATCAGTGGCAGTGAAGAAATTTGAATGAATAATGAAGCAAATGCCACAACAATTTCCATATTCTTCAAAAGCAGAACAGATACAACAAAACAATACTTTTTCAAGGCTGAAGATGATTTTCTCAATTCTCTGAGAAGCGCTTCCTATTTTCCTCACAGACTGAAGAAGCAAAGCTGGACAGACCCCCCTTTTTGATTCGGCAAATCTCAAGAAAGAGGAAGATGAGATGTACGCGACCTGAATCCAGTGCGGGAGCGATGAAGACGAGCAGTACACAAGCAGTCCCTCACTCCATCATTTCCATCCATAAAGTCCCCAAGCCCACATTTTCCCTAAACCAACATGAACCCCTACCACCAAATAATTTTGGAGAAATTCTCCATGATATGGGAAGGCGGAGCCTCACAAACAAGTGCAATCCCTCTCTCATGTTTACCCTTTCTACTAATTGAATCAAGACCAATTAAAAGCCAACCTTACCATGTAGATTATCGACAACTCGAGGCTGGTCTAAAGTAAGGGGTCCTGTTCTACTGTTGTATCCACACAGGCCATCCAATATATGTAAATGGTCTTGGAGAGTCTGTAGAGAGTATTTTTACTAATATTCATGAAACTTAACTGTAAAATGTAACTGACCTAATATGACAAATACTTGGTGTATTGATCATGAAATGTACATAGAAAGGTAATTGAAGTGGGAGTTAAGGAGCAAATCCGTCTTCCTGTTTAGCATTTGAAAATGACCCTCCTTTCGCTCCAGTCCAGTCCACACCCAACATCTTCGTCCACCCGTCAGCACAACGGGCTAATGCGACTGAGTTTCTAGTGTTCCTCCCTGGTCTCAGTATCTTGCCATTGTAAAAAACTGATCTTTTCAGTTCTAAAAACCATCCAAGCGTAAGTGAGAGGTGGGATTACGTCTTATAATACCACAGTGTGGTGGTAGTTCGGTGGCGGTGGTTGCGGACGTTGCAGGGACACGGACAGTGTGGCACTGTATGACTGCCAATGTCTCCTGCAGAGTCCACCAACCCACTGGTCCAAAGGATTTCCGAGACCATATGGCTAAAATGGATACCAGTAGAACGCAGTCCTGACCGGGATACGACAGTTAGAGCGGATTTTGGTTGGAGGGTACACATCAAATCTGGGTATACACATCATCTCTGATATGACGCACACACACAGACACAGACACACACACACAACAGACACACACACCAAATCCACACAAAAAGAAATTCAACCTTCCCCGCCCCTCCACCATCATGTCCCATGCAATATATATCGCCTACTTGCCCACTATGTAACCCCCCCACAACATTTTCAAATCTATGTTGTGTTTACAGGGACAAAGTTGTTATACAAAACTGCCCAACAAACCCATCCAGGATATACTATCTATACCCCTATCCTCCAACTTCACTTGGACTATACAATATGGTTCTATGTTAATGGTTGTCAGGTGAATTTGTGGTTTTTCTGTGTCGTTGGCTTCATCTATACATATGCTAATATATTTAACCTACATCGATATATGCACGATATTTCAGGGAATTGTGAGATTCAGTAGGTGTATTTGGTCTGTGTACTTCTTTATTTGTTCTTAAGGGTCTGTGGAGGTGTGTGTTTCAGGGGAAGGTCAAAGGAGAACGTTTGGTTGAGATCCAAATCAATTTGATCGGCTTCAAAATCCCTTTGTTGACCATCAGATAAATCCAAACTCATTCCGGAACTAAAGTAATTCTGAGCACTCTTAAAAGATTTTGTAGCAGGTAATCTAACAACTCTGACTTATCCTTGTATAAGTAGAAGTTATCCACTGTTATAAAACATTATAAATACATTCTCCTTTGTCCCTCAGAGGACACAAGCACAGCAAAGACAATGATTGGTGTCAGCCTTGGAAACACTGTAGACTTGGCCTGTCCTTAAGCACTGTGTATAAGTATGTGACAGGATACTTAACATGGAAATGCTACTGTATGGATATGTTCTACGCCAACAGGAGGGTTTCGTCAAACCGAGATGTTGGTTTCACTTGCGTTTTTTTTTTTTACACAATGAGGTCACTGTTACGGCCACTGTGCTGCCATTGAGTCAGATCTCGGTCTGCGGATGGTAAAGTCACCACTTTGTTCAGGCAATTCACTCGCTCTCTGCTGCTGTGATAATGCTGGGGAGGGCAGAGGGGCAGTGAATGAAACAGGGGTCTGTTCGAAATGAGAGATGGAGGATTTCAAATTGAATAGATAGGATGAACGGAATACTCCATAACTCAACAACTGGTGTGTTCTGAAGTGTTGCGTTGTGCTGTGATCGTTATCAATGTTAATCAGCCACTATGATGGTCTCCACCGGTGAAATATCCACTGTTAAATTCTGTTTCCTTTTTGACATGAATCTGATTAGATGCTGAAGTGGATTGATTGAACATAGCAATCATATGTTTAAATGACAATATTTCTTAACACTCCGGTGACTGCTGGTTGCTGGTTATCATCTTGCCGTCCGTATGTGTTCTCCGATCAAGCAAATTGTTAATTTTGTCAGGACATTTTAATTTCATTATGCTACAAGGATTTATTGTTATCCAACCTGTGTTCTTCCACCTTCCCACATTTCACCCTCATACTAAAACCTTCTCAACACTTCTCAAGAACTCTTTAAATTTTTCACCCTGACAGTCAGGAAGCAGAATAGGATATGGATCAGCGAAGTGTTGCTGTTGTTAGCATTTTGTCTAAAAAAAATAGCATGGAAGGTGTGATGGGGATTGGTTCAAACTCAGTGAAGATGTTCAGTGTAAAACTTGTTTTTATAAAAATGTCTGACCACCGACGTTAATGCATTTTAGCCATGTCCTCGGTCACTGATAGTCAGAGTTGGACGTTAACTGACCAGTACCAGTGTAGCTATGCATGCTAGGGTGGAAGGAGAGCATAAAACAAACCCCTCATCCTTTATTTAGGAAATGGCTTTTCGTTTTCTTTTCTTGGTCTGGTAGCAAAGACAGATGGACTGACGGAGGGAGGTCATGGAGCTCAGGTGGTTGGGGGAAAGGAGAGGTCAGGGGAGGATGGAATGTACTGTATGGCTGTTGTGGAAGAGGAGATGCGGGTGGAGTAATAGGATTCTTTTTTCCCCTCTTATAGCATTACCACTTTGGTAATTAAAGGCCATACGAGGTTGGCCAGGTCACTGAAGGAAGGGTAGAGGAAGTTTGTGGACTCTATCTCAGGCGTCTTGAAACTTTGTAGCCGCCCTATAACCACTTAGCAAAGCTCCATGCTGTGGAGCCTGAACTTTCACTCGGTGTTAAGAAAACGCCAGAGACAAACGAGGACGAGACAGGGATACCAACAGAGAGTGAGAGGTGATTGACAACACAGGAAGTGGCGTCCAAACTATCTTTACCAAGTAGGATTGGTATCCTCCAACGCTATTATTAGAAAGCTCCTCTCATGCATATTTTAACTACGACATTGTTCCCGAAAGCTACCCTTCTTTAGGTTTTCACACCAACCGCAGTTGTAACTAACCTGATTCAGTTCATCAACCAGTGAATAGAATCGAATGGGTTGGATTCGGTCTGGAATTAAAGCCAACAGGCCATGTGTTAGCCTCAGTCACTAGAGCAATCCCCAAGGAGTGATGGCATAGATGTATATTTATGTCAGCTTATCAACCGTACCAATCTAATCATGACCCAATAATTAGAATAGTCTTTGTCTCCACGCAGGTCAGTGTCTCAACACTAGGATTGTGACAGACTGTATTTCCTGGGTATCTGTCCTTTTGACCAGGTTCCAATTTTCACGACACCAGTACTGTGTTCACATCTGCCCTTCCTGTTAGCTGGAAAACCAGGAAGTCGACTTCAACGTTTAACGTTTACAGAGTGAAACTGCTCCCTACATAGTGTACTACTAGTAGAAGTAACGGAAGAGGGAGCAGGTCATTTGGAACACACATTCAGTGTCCTTTCAAAACAAAAATACATTAATCTTAATCTCCCAAGGGTATAGGAGAACCAGACAGTTTTATGTGTGCATATGTATGTAGAGTACAGTAGGCATACATGCAACCCCCCCTCCCCACACACACACAAACACACACACACACACACAGTTAATAGAATGACTCTGCACAAGCTGGAGTGGAATACCAATTGCCTGCTGATAGTAGGATACATGATACTCCACACAGACACACACACACACACACACACTTACTGTACGCACATGTCCATGTGAACACACGCAGGAATGCCAACTCCTCTTAACTGCTTACTGCTTACCCCGGGACATTGAAGAGGCTCCAGCACTAGTCAGCTAGAATTTCACACCAACTTTCTCTCTGTGCGTGTGTGCGTGAATGTGCACGCGCGTGTCTGTCAATGTGTCAGAGTGTCTGGTTGCACGGGGATAGAAACAGAGACTCCTTTCAGCCAAATAGGGCAACGGTCGTTGTCCCAAACCACCTGATCCCCCGACTGTCTCAGCAGGTTCTCAACGGAAAGACTGGCTGCAGCGCAAATGGTGCTCAATTCCCTACGTAGTTCACTACTTTTTGACTAGGACCTATGAAGTTATTAAGTAGTGCCGTACTAATGAATTAGGTGCTATCTGCGACCAAGCATCTGCTAAAAATAGCGGGGGGGGGGGGCAGAAGGGAGAGAAGAGGGAAGGTTATGAATAGGGAAAGTTTACTGACACCTGTCTCAAGCTTGTATGCCGATAAGAAATGAGTTTTTCAGATTGTTTTAGTGGGTTTTGGAGAGACAGACGGGAACCTTGCTGACTGTTTTTGTACGGCTCTTGGTAGCTGCAGCGGGCGGATGTAGTCCCGAAGCTCTGGAATCTGGAAGGGTGGAATATGAAACCCTCAGTGTAGATGGTACAATGACAGCATAAGGGTCATTAATGGGTGACTTACAACATAACTTAAAATGGATTCAGAAAGTGTTGCCTCGTATAACTGTTGTTATGGGGTAGCCAGGAATGGCATAGTTGTAAACACACAGTTACTCACAAACACGCGTGTACCCTAATCACATACATACTGTAGTGTCAAATGTTTCATAACCCTATTTTTATATATTTTCTAAATTCATGAAAGCACCTTCCCATAATGTCTGCGTGCCCTGTCCTTGGGAAATAGCTTTTGAATATGTTTTATTTTCCTCTATGTTTTTCATCCTTTTGTGTTTTTATTTCTTTTTTTATTTTAATTCACTCAACCCTAAAATGGTCTTAAGTCTGTGTTTAACTGAAGGTTCAATTAAGACAAATCTCACTGGAAATCAAAGAAAGAAATTCAGAATCAATGTGTGTCAAAAAAATTTTGGAACCTGGGAAAAGGAATTAAGAACAGAAGCATGAATGAAAGCTCAATCAACTAGCAAATATATAGTGTTTGTTCATCATAAATTAAACCCACCATCAAAACACATGGCTTGAATTGACTGAAACCACAAGCTAAACTAATTGTCTAGAATCAATCCTTCTTAATTTCCTTTCTGGGGGAGGGTGAAAGAAAAAAATAACTATGAAACCTAATATGAATTTGTATAATGTAAGTACTTGACAACATTGCACCATGCCAATGCCTCTGTGAACGACTACTGTCTTTTGCATTTATGTGCGTTTATCTGTTCTTACTGTTGATGAGAACTGCTGTAAGGAACATGAGAGTGGGGGAGACCATAGAACCAGAAAAACGGCCAACGTTACCCTTGATTTGAATGGGGGATGGTCCGTTTCTCTATTCTAACTCTATGGGTGAAACGCAACTGGACCGTCTGCTGCCTTGTGCAACCATGTATTTAGTCAGTGTTGTGATAGCTAGCCGTGCTAATCATGCGTATGTGCATGTCAGGCATAATATGGCTTTGCATACTTTCATGTGTAGATTGGAAATATCTGAAAATCCTATCTATCTGAAGGAAGTCCTAATGGACTTCCAGAAGGAGAGAGGATAGCAAATACTGTAACCGTGTACTGAAAGTGGTTTTAAATGCAATATGCATTTGAAGACTAAAACAGTCACTAAACCAGTTTCCAGTTGCGTTTCGACACTCAAGTTCTGGAAGATTTTTAAGGGGGAATGATTTTTCTGTATAACACCAGATGGGGTCTGGGTGGGAGGGTGGGTTTCTGTGTAACACCAGACATGGTCATTCAGTGGGGTATCATTCAGTTCACTTGAAAGGTCTCAGAGCTTCCTGATCAAATGGTCCACTACAACAGTTATCCCTCAGCTCAAGCAAATCTTTAGTGACTATACTCCATTTTCCTAATTCATTCATTTTTACATCAAAAGATGTAAGGAAAATAAATGAGTATATGATATATTTTCCCCTTTTGGGAAGAATTAGCCACCCAAACACTGATGTTTTGGGTCAGTTATAGTCAATCCAAAGTCTACTCAGAGCTTGTCCAAGGCAACACAACACAGCCCCAACTGTGAAACCTTATACTTGTTCAAATCAGAATCAGCTGTGATTATAATACTAAGGTCAAAACACATCTTATGTGAATTACAATACTGTTGAAGAATGAAAATCAATCAAACAACATAGTTCACGTAACTGTATAGAAATGAACTGATGGCAATTACTCCTGTGCCTGAAAAAAATTCAGTCTCCTTCATTATAAATAATATGAGAGGTTTCGAAATTAGATATTTTTGGAGATGCCTTTAAAGTGAACAGACAGCTTTTGTCAAAGAGATGGCCATTGCTGTTGAAGATTTTTTTTCCTTTTCAACAACAAGAAAATAACTTAAAGCGGCTGAAATACTTACACACACTCTGCCTAGCTTCACTATAGGTCCAACTAAATGACCAATGTCTGAATTAACATGAATACATGTTATATAGGCTTGGGTTCGATGAAAATGCCTGAACCTTCACCCCTGCTGGGAACCACCTAGGTCACAGGTGAAAGAGCAAAGGTTAAGGTTTCAGAGTTTTCATTTAGCCCTCTTTTCCTTGATATGGTTGCAGCTGCTGAGTTCCGCCTAGAGTCTCACGATTATATACAAACGCACAGTATAGTTTGAAATATTGTGCGTTGAAGCTTATCACTTCTCACTTACTAAACAGTTCTAACAGGTTATAACCGATTGTCAGGTTATATGGATCATGCTAGTATTACTGGATCCTGTGGGACAGTAGACAGGATATATAGTCTCCTCACATTGCAGTTTCAAGTCATTATAGTGAGATCTTTTATTGGGTTCACAGCTGTTCCTCTGTCGAGGGAGTACATACAGTAATCATGCCATTCAAAGGTATGTTGATTATCTGGGGAAAAAAATCCTTTTTCTTTTTTTAATTCATTTTATTAGTCTTTTTATACCCAATTGTCCCTGCTTATTCTCAAGCGGTGATTTGGAGAAAAAACTGATTGAAAAAAACATTGTTTTTTGTATTTATTATTATTATTATTGATTATGATTATTGATTATTATTATTATTACGTTTTCAGAAGAGAAAAATTGTGAGACATAAGAGATGCAAAACTATTTTAAATACAAAATTTTTTTAAAAACCTTTACAATCTACGAGAGGTCTATTGGACGTGTTGTTTTTCTCCACCTCGGATGCAAAATGTGTGAATGTTGAGGAGTGATGATGGGTTTGGCACAGAGAAATGTGGCTAGGTTTACACTGAGCAAAATTACTGAGTTCAAACACACTTAAAACAGCACTTGGATAACTATTTTAGATACTAAAGATACTACTTAAGAAATATATTTTCTCTTTGTCTGCAGCAGTATTTTTCTGTAATGACCAAATGTTTGAGTTAAGCATTTTTCTTTACAATGCCAGGAATAGGGTGTGTAGTAGTTTTTTGGGGAGAGGGGAGGCTTATGGATGGGACACTTAGGTAGAAGTAAGAATTGTTGAATTACACACAAACATTCACAAAAAGATTTTTCGGTGTAAACCTAGCCATATACCGTTACTTACATGGAATACATTTTTTTTACGCTGTATAATCTTAAAGTGATGGCTACAAAAGGTTAAGTAGTATTTACTGATAACAGAATTTCATTTTTCATTTTGCTTGCGTTTATAGAGTATTGTTGTAGAAGTGAGTAATACTGTAAAAAAAACTATGTGTGCATTTCAAAATACTTCCATTTATCTCCAGTCTTTGGATAATAGTTAAACCAAGGATGTTTTAACATCTACAAACATTTAAACTTTATTACATGTGTAATGCAACAGTAGATATTGTGACGTATTGTTAATGGCAGGACAGCAGTAGAAACATTGTGAAGTCATTCTAACATTGTGATGATAACAGTAAACTTAAGTCCAGGCTTTTAATGTGTGTAATAGTATTTGGTAGTATTTGAGTAGTATTTCTGTAGTAGTATTTTTTTCTTATACAATTAAGAAACAATGAAAGACTAACATGACAGAACTGAAAAATGTTAGACAATGAAACACAACACTACGGACTATGACGCTTTCGATAGTTCTTTGTCGACTGTTTCTTTATGAGTTTTTTGTTGATTCTTTTTTTTCCTCTCTCAACTCTCTGTTTTCGATTTTTACCTTTGTTAGGTGTTGTTAGGTAAAAAAAAGAACAACTTTTAACAAGAAAAATAACAAGTGCATGCCAGATTGTTAGGCTCTTTCTATATATTAAAAGAGCTCACTTTTTGTGTTAGTTACGTACATTTACCAGGACAAAAAAAAAAGAAAACAAGAAAAATAAAGGCGGGGTGGTGAGATGTGTGTGTTTTACAGGGAAACAAAGTGACAAACATAATTGCATAATACCGTGAGAGGGTAAGAGATGCATTATTATGCATCACAATGAAATCTATTTTGAAAAATCCTTATAGAATATGAATGATAAATGACATAAACAAGCATACATGTGTAGGCCTACATTCATAATTGTCTTTCTTTCCTTTTCTATCTTTCTTCCTTTTCTTTCTATCTTTCATTCATTCTACAACCCTGTTTCCAAACAAGTTGGGATGCTGCCTTAAATGCAAATAAAAACAGAATGCAATGATGTGTCAATGATTTAATCCCTATGTTTAATTGAAAATAGTTCAAAGACTACATATCAAATTGTGAACCATAGAAATGTTGTTTTTGGAAAAATATATGCCCGTTTTGAATTTGATGCCAGCAACACGTTTCAAAAAAAGTTGGGACAGGGACATGTTTATTACTGTGTTGCATCTCCTCTGCTTTTAACAACACTCTGTATGCATTTGGGAACTGAGGAGACCAATTGCTGTAGTTTTGAAAGTGAAATGTATTCCCATTCTTGCTTGATATAGGATTTCAGCTGCTCAACAGTTCCGGGTCTCCTTTGTCTTATTTTTTGTTTCAAAATGGGCTAAATGTTTTCAATGGGTGACAGGTCTGGACTACAGGCTGGCCAGTTTAGCACCCAGACTCTTTTACTACAGAGCCATGCTGTTGTAATTCCTGCAGAATGTGGTTTAGCATTGTCTTGCTGAAATAAGCAAGGCCTTCTCTGAAAAAGATGTCTGGATGGCAACATTTCCTGCCCCAAATCCTTTATATATTTTAAAGCATTAATGGTGCATTCACAGATGTGCAAGTCACCCATGCCATGTGCACTAATGCACCCCCATACCATCACGGATGTTGGCTTTTGAACTGTGCACTGATAACAAGCTGGAGGGTCCCTTTCCTTTCCAGCTCGGAGGATGCGGTGTCCATGATTCCCAAATTTCAAATTTTAATTTATCAGACCACAGGACAGTTTTTCACTCCACCTCAATCCATCTTAAATGAGCTCGGGCCCAGAGAACGCGGCGGCGTTTCTGGATCTTGTTAATACATGGTATTTTCTTTGCATGGTAGAGTTTTAACTTGTGTTCAAGCTACAAACTGTGTTCACAGACAATGGTTTTCAGAAATGTTCCTGAGCCCATGCAGTGATGTCCACTGCAGAATCGTGTCTGTTTTTAATGCAGTGCTGCCTGAGGGCCTGAAGATTATCCAATATTGGTTTTTGGCCTTGTCCTTTGCTTACAGCGATTTCACCGGATTCTCTGAATCTTTAAATTATATTATGTAATGTGGATGATGAGATCTCCAAAAACTTCGCAATTTTATGCTGAGATTTCACAGTGGTCAACCCTTCCTCATCTTTACTTCTGAAAAACTCATCCTCTCTGGGATACTCTTTTTATACCCAGTCATGTTACTGACCTGTTGCCAGTTAACCTAATTAGTTGTGAGATGTACCACCAGGTTAATTTTTTGTATTACACAACTTTTCTTTTGTTGCCCCTGTCCCAGCTTTTTTGAAATGTATTGCTGGCATCAAATTCAAAGTGGGCATATATTTTTCAAGGAACAATAACATTTTTCAGTTTCAACATTTGATATGTTGTCTTTGTACTATTTTCTATTGAATATAAGGTTTAAATGGTTTACAAATCTTTGCATTCTGTTTTTATTTCCACTTTACACAGTGTCCCAATTTCTTTGGAAATGAGGTTGTATTTTCATTCACAAACACGTACAGTACCAGTCAAAAGTTTGGACACACTTGTGTAATTGTGTCCAAACTTCTGGCTGGTGCAGTACATAATCTTAAAAACTAATTTTTCTACATAAACATGTAGCAGAATGGGTTGTGATCTAAGAATCAATTTTGCGTGTACATTTGAGGGAAAACATGCGTAACCTGCCTGTTAATAATGTTTTCTCAACAACCCACATAACTATGACATTTAATGCTAACCATAGCATGCCGCTTGCAACGCCAGGTTGTAGGTTTGATTCCCATGGGGAACCTGAACTGTACAAATGTATATACTCACAGCTGTGTGCAGTGCTGGAAGATATTTGATGAATTACCTAATTTGTATCAATAATTTTAACAAAGGCCTTTATATTTCTGTGGTATAGGCAATGCTAGTTGTGCAGTTTAGATGCGGGAGAGCACTGAGTAAGAAAAGGTCATAGGTCAGGTCGAAGCTATGGAAAACCTGATTGAAATGTTCTATAAAGGTGGCATCTATTCAGTTGGGTTTTGAATAGATGCCCCCCCCACACACACAGAAACACGCAGTCACTAACACATACAGGCATTCTGGGGTTATGGCCTTGACAAAGCCATTATTAAACACTTTAGCCAAACTGTGACATATATGCCTCAGGGATACAGTCCCTATTGGAAGTCAATGTTTGATGCAAAATAAGAGTTGGTCCATACACTGCAATACAATGATATTGCAATTACAATTACCATATTGGACAAACTGGAAAATATATCAAAGGTACATATAACACCTCACAAAAGGTTACAACGAGTTTCTGAAATCAGTATGGTTTTCTTTTAACAAACAGTACAGTGACAAAATAACCAGGGGTAAGAAAAGTAATGTGTCTATCAGTAGTCATCCTAGACTTCAAAAGGAAGGTCATGTCTTGGTTAGAAAATGCAAGGACCCACCTCAAGCACACTAAATCAGATGTCTGAAAAGTCTAGGTTATTGTGTGCTGTTAGGCGCATTAATATTTATATAGAAATACTGACTAATGTTGTTTGCTGTTGGGAGGGTCAGAATTTGTATGGAAATACTGACTGTAACTACAGTAACCACCTAGCTGCTTTGCATATTTAAAAGTCGGATGACTTTTGTTTAGCATAAAAATCAGAGTGGGTATGCGTGCCTATGTTGTGCTCTGTGCCCCCATGGAAATAAACAAATCTCTGCACTTCCCACCCCTGAAAAAAAACAAAGCTCAGAGATAATTACTGTGGGTAGATTATGGACAAATGGAGACATTTTGTGTTATGAGTTGGGGTTTTTCCAGGTCCCTGGCATGCGTGTGGATGCGCATTGGTCACGTGTGTGGCTGCTGGAGCTCTTACTAATGCCTCTGTGACATGACACATGGATTTCTCTCGCTCTCCTGCTTAAGTCCTATATATTCCTTCTTAGTATCAAAACAGATCGACACACACCTCCACATTTTTTTTAACCCTTTTAGATGACACAACACCACATGTGAAAAGTGAGCACTTTAACACTTTAAATGGCGACTGTAAATCCAAAGCGTTCCAAAGGATGGCTCTGCTGTGGTTGTGGGCTGATGTTTTAAGAACAACAAAATGCCTGAGTGAATTTTTGATCTGATATGCCATGATTTGCTCACACTCCTACGCACCTGTCAGAAGAGGGGTGAATGAGTGAAAGAAAAGCGAGAACAACAGAAGAAAAAAAAATGCTAAAAATAGAAAGACTTTTGGAAAACAAAAGATAGGGACCAAGAAAATAAAAAGAGAGAGGGCAGAAGTTTTTGGACAGGGGTGAAAATAAAAAGAGAGAGGGCAGACGTTTTTGGACAGGGGTGAAAATAAAAAGAGAGAGGGCAGACGTTTTTGGACAGGGGCGAAAATAAAAAGAGAGAGGGCAGAAGTTTTTGGACAGGGTGAAAATAAAAAGAGAGAGGGCAGAAGTTTTTGGACAGGGGTGAAAATAAAAAAGAGAGTGGGCAGAAGTTTTTGGACAGGGGTGATAATAAAAAGAGAGAGGGCAGAAGTTTTTGGACAGGGGTGAAAATAAAAAGAGAGAGGGCAGAAGTTTTTGGACGGGTGAAAATAAAAAAGAGAGTGGGCAGAGGTTTTTGGACAGGGGTGATAATAAAAAGAGAGAGGGCAGAAGTTATTGGACAGGGGTGAACATAAAAAGAGAGAGAGCAGAAGTCTTTGGACAGGGGTGAAAATAAAGAGAGAGGGCAGAAGTTTTTGGACAGGGATGAAAATAAAAAGAGAGAGGGCAGAAGTCTTTGGACAGGGGTTGCCATACTAGAATAGAGGTTTATTTCTGGTAACACCAAATGGTTGTCCATGACTGACAGGTGGGTTAGAAGGGGATTGCTCCTCGAGTGCCAGCTGACCACTCCTGCTATAGAAAATGACCCCACATGGCCTCCTCGTCGTAGGAAATGACAGACAGCACCCTACCACCACCCTGGACCCAGGGCTTCATCCGGGAGTATTTGTTTGGCTGAGGCGGTTGTTTTCTTCCAGCAATTAGCAACGGGTATTTAGCATTCTGTTTGAGGTTTTAATTGGGCCAGACCACATAGAAGACACTGACACACACACACACACACACACACAGAGCTATACTCTGACTGGGACAAGAATCATGAACAATTCAGGGGTATTTGTGGCCTAATGAGGGGAATGGAGATGAACTGCAGAAGAGAGTGGACACTTTTCATCTACGGGTAGTCCAGGGGTGGAGAAGAAAGAGAAAACGCTAGTGTTTCCAAAATATATGCTTTTTAAAATTAGTTTTGTTTTCATCATTTGTTGGTTTACCATAGTATAACGTTTCCTTGTGAATAGGGTGTCTTAAACACTTGGGTAGGTCTCAAAGTCAGACATGGGCACATAGGCTATGTATTTATGGGCATACGGGCTATGTATTTATGGGCATATAGGCTACGTATTTATGGGCATATAGGCTATGTAATATATGTATTTTCATTCTAAGCTGCGGGAAGATCTCCTATAGTTTTGGCCAGATTTTCTAAATTGTAGGTAACAGCAACAAAATAATGGTTCCTCTGGCTAATTGATATTCAGCTTCATTTAACAAATACATGTTGACTTAGACGACTCTCTATGTACTTAGATGACTTCAGCCCCTCAACAGATCAGCTTTCAGGAACTCTTTTCTACCAAATCTTATGAAATAGTATACTGTATGGTTAAGGCACGTCAAAAGCAAACCATTAGTGAACCAGTGAATAAGGCAAATTTAATTTTTATACAGCATTGTCGTCATTGCTCTGCTTTGTCCATCAAGAGACTCTAAAGGAATCAATGACATCATTACACTACAACTACAGAATGCCTCTACATATCAGCTCATCAGCATTCAGGCTTTCTTCAGAGTGAGTTTAATAGGTTGAATATGATGCAATCGGTTTGATAATGCCAAGCAAGCAACCTAATCGGAAAAACAGTTCACTAACAGCTTAATTTGTTAAATGTTATATGACTGAAACATAATGATGTTTCTTAAAAGGAAGTACTGTCAATGTGTTTGATATTTACATTTCCAGACATTGTTATAAGCGTAAAGTAACAGAAATCAAATGACAACTGATTGAATTCCACTGTTATAGTCTAAACTAAAGCCTACCACCATCATAGGGTGACAAGCCTGTTGTAACTTAACATCTGTAGCTTATTAACCTTAATTACCATAGGTTCAGTAAAATCACAGAAACTTCACCAAACAGTTTCAACCAAAAGTAAAGTACTGTACCAAATTCTTGACCTGAAAAGTAGAACAAAATTAATTTATTTGGATAGTAAGTGTTAATTTGTATAAAATAATAATAATCAATATTATATTCATGTATTTATATAGATGATATATATATATCATCTATATAAATACATATATACAGCCCCGGAAAAAATTAAGAGACCACTGCACCTTTTTCTTTCCATTCCAAAAAAGTCGAAAAGGTAGGTTTTAAAATTTAGAGACCACTGCAAATTGAATGCTTCTCTTCCTCACTCAAAACTTTCCTTTTCAACTTTTTTTGAAAGGGAAGAAAAAGGTGCAGTGGTCTCTTAATTTTTTCCAGAGCTGTATATATAGCATCTATATAAATGTATATATAAATGTATATGCATCTATATATATATATATATATATTCAATTAAAACACTTATTACCCAAATAAATGGCATTAGTTTGACTTTCAGGTGTCTAAGACTTTTGCACAGTACTGTATTTCACATTTCACATCATCCCCAACATCTTGTCAATATATATCCCAAACATGTTGCAAATATACCAATCTGTCTTTAGAAAACAGAAAACAACGCCACCTAGTGGACCCAAGGGTGGATTTATTATACATGTATAAATATGAATATTAATTAACCACTTTGTTTATATTTCAAGCCCAAACAGTCCCTCAGCCAGCCAAATCACGGCTGAGATCTTTATCAGTCTCTCTCTCCCCTGTCACAGAGTCAAACACTGGAGGGGAGAATTGACTCACTGAGCATCTCTGAATAATTACATCAGTGTAACGCTCAATAAACTAAGTGTGTTGTTTTGTTGGCACATTTTGGCGCTTTCTTTGCTTTTAGCCTACAGTAATGTGTGAGAGGTATATACTTTTACTTCAAACTAGATAGACAACTGACCAAAGCTCTGTGTGACTCTGATTCAGCCCACTGCAGTAACATGTTTTAATAGTACAGAGCCATTTAAACAATTACCAGGCCTTACCTTTGCTAGTATTAGGATGGAAAGTTACCAACAGGGAATTAATAGCAATTAAAGCTAACAAATGATGCATTATTTTGTTAATTATCCAAACTTTGGTTCTGGAATGAACTATTAGCCTGCTTCATTATATATAGTGTTTAAATTAGCAACACATTAGCTTCTGAGACCTCAATCTTCATCAGAGTAAAATCTGAAGCAAGATACCAGAAATGCACTTTTGAATCAGATTTTTAAATTTACTTCAGATTCAGTACTGTAGACAAACAGTTAAAACTGAGAAAATGCTAAATTCATTTGCTGTCAAGCCACACAAGTCACAATGCTGTAAGTAGATATTATTGTAAGTGAGATTACACTTGTGTCATATTATTACACAGGCCTAATTATTTATGCATTTTAACCATAACAACTGTTGACCACACCCAGTTGACCATATTATTTGCGTTGGCCATGCTAAAACTGCCTTTTGCCCTTAATGGCTTCTAGCCTACTATATAAATCAACAAGAAAGTTGAATAGCACACTTGGATTGTAGATACCTCACAATGTCAAATCATTTTATGCAAACATTCTGTTTGCAGAAATGTTACATTAAATGAAATTCAGCTTACAAGTTTTCCCCCTTTATTGATGATTTTTATGTGAAAATAATTTTATCTCGATCCAAATTTGAACCATCGTTTTCCCATTTTTATGCTTTTATCAGTAATTGCACAGACTTGCGATTACAGTCTTTGTAATGTCCCAGTACGTACCTTTAAATGACTTACTGGAAGCTCTACTCAGGAACACTCACATGATTCACGATTTTGTTGTAGCCCAGAAGAGGCACATTTGATTCAATAACCAAGGGCTTGATAATTAGCTGACAATTGTAATAAGGTGTGCTATCTCTGAAATAGGTCAAATACATAGAATGACTGAGGAGAGAATTGAATACCTCTGAACTAAAACCACTGACATGTTCCTGAGTGTCCACTGAAATGTTATGGTTTTCTGGACCTTCTTACAATATTTCACAGCTTTATACAGCATAAATATGCATGTATAAAGGCTTATAATGGCGGATTTCGAAGAGTGTGTCGGACACTGGGAAGAAAACAGGAAATCTCTACCTTAAACACACAGAGATGTTGTATTTATAACAGGAGGGGATGATATCTTGCTAAATGACTATCCATATAGCAAGGCTATTGCACCAATTTATAACATACATAAAAAATACAATTGGCGAAAAAAGCCATGTAGTAAAATAAAATAATAATAATTAATAATAATTAAAGGGAAAGTTCAAACTATTTTACATGTCCTTATTTTTACCTTTTCTGTGCTTGAAGTTGATCTCCAAAAACATATTTGGACATTTTGTTTTGTTACAAATTAATACATATTTGTAATCATATTTAACTGACTTAAGGTTATGGTTTGGTATTAACTCTGAGTGGTTAATTTAAGGGTTATGGTTAGGTATTAACTCTGAGTGGTTAGCATAGGGGTTAGGTTTAGGTATTAATTCTACCCGGTCAAGTTAAGGATGCGGGATTTGGAAAGGCTTAAAACAAAAAGACTAGTGGCTTAACGCCTTAACAGAATGCCAGTGGATTTAAATGTAATAGCATTCACCATTGCAGCTAGTGGGCAGTTTTCCAGCTCATATTTAAATGTTTTCCTCGCATGGAGAAACATCTCATTTTGACGTTTTTCTGGTGTGAGGCGTCTGACCCATAAGCACAATACCAGATAAGAAACAACATAATTCTGCCAGCGGTGTCTCTTGCATGTAATAGCAGTAAGAGTTTTGTTTCGCTGTAACAAACATTTTGAAAAGCATGCAAAGAACAGTTTTGGATGGAACTAGGAAACAAATACAGCATATACATAATTTCTTAAAATGTTCAAGGATTATTTGGTTCATGGGTTGGACAGAGAATCTTTATTTGGGTCTCAGCCTGGAAAAAGTTAAAGAACCCCAGCTTCAGACGTGTCTGTTTTCAAGATACTGTATGTACAAAAGACACAAAGATCTGACTATTCTAAGGGGATTTAAACCATGTTGCCATAGCAACAGCACACAGGCTGATCCTCTTCTAGAATTATACTCAGCGTGTATCTAAGGTGACGATCTCATCAGTTCACTAGGCAGCAGGAACGGTAGCATTTCCCGTTAAGACACATTTCAAATACTCAAGTGAACCTTAAATCAAGCGTACATTTTCATTAACGATGTAAAGGTCACTGAATGTACTGACAGTCAAAGGTACAGACAGCTCCTTTTTAATCTGAACGGCTAGGCTACCCACAGCAATTGAAAAAGTACCTTGACAACTGCTTCTCCTTTGTCTTTGGCTGACTCACAATCTGGAGGCCGCACACTGCAACCTGAGTACGTGGCCTAAAACTGCCAAATAAAAGTATAACCACACTTGCATCTAAAATATGGAAAGCTATCTAAGTTTGGTAGAATAGGCTGGTACTTCCGGAACTTTTCTGTAAAATCGTACCCCATGTAGCAATTGGAGGAGGAACCCACTTTGCACCTCGCTCTGGCCTCCACCACAACAACCGTATCTGGCTTCTTCAGCATGTTAGCAAACACATTATCATCAGCGTCAAATCACCAGGCTCCTCCAACCACAAACATACACACACGCAGGCAGAAATACACACACGTACATAACAAGCACAGTGAACAACCATGGTTTTCACTTTGAGCTGCATTCTGGATAAGAAATGTGCTATCGGCTACAAATAATGATTTATTTATAAATCAAGTGTACAATAAGCACATACACTTTGACATATACAATGTAGACTGGGAGAACAGGCTATGACCCAGAATCCATTGCAATGGAAAGCGCTGTGTAGTACCCAAAGCTTTATGTATATCTATTATTATATGATTAACATCTTTCCATACATCAAAGGTTTTATAAATAGTACAAGAGAATGGTGTTTTAACACACATGTACACACACACACACACACACACACACACACACACACAGACACACACACACACTCACACACACACACACACACACACACACACACACATACACTCACACAAGTACTGTTATTGCAATTGTGACTAAAAGTATCATTGTTTTGCAGATCAGAAAACAGTATAAACACGTCATACCCATAGTCTTGAGCAATAAAAAAGACATGCGCTACCTATTTCTTTATATTTCATTGATTCTAATTCTCGTACTGTATGTCTTGTATTTTTCCATCCTGCACACACTCATTTACACACACACAGACACAGACACACACACACACACTGTGTGAGTAATGTGTCACATGAATTTACAACCCCCTAGCTGCTGTAAACCCCGGATGCCATCGAACACCCCCCCGTGGCAAACACACACACACACACACACACACACACATACGCATACACACACCCCAAGGTTGGTTGATACCACCGTGTGTGTGTGTGTGTCAGGACCAGACAATATCCCAGTGGAATTTTCCTTTCCTTCTCCCTCCCCCCTCCCCCTCCCTCATCACCCTCCCCCTCCACTCCCCCTCCCTCTTCCAATTTGGTTACGGGGGAGGGGCGGAATGCTGATTGGACAGGGTCACAGTAAAAGGAGGGGTGTCAGGGAGAGCGCATGTGTGTGCGCATGCATGCAATATGCCGTGTGTGTGTGCGTTGTGCACGAGGCACGCTGGCACAGTTATCCCAGCTGGCAGTGTGTCTCCGAGCCACTGGGCTTCCATGCCAGGCACATGCCTCAGCATCACAGATGAGGAAAGGAGAGAGGGAGGAGGTGGAACAGAGGAAGGAGATCTGGAGAAGAGAGGAAGGAGGAGAGAGTGATGGAGGTGGAGGACAGAGGAAAGTAGAGAGCGTAGAGAAAGGGAGGTGAGGAGAGGCGGAGGAGAGACCAGAGATGAGAGGGAGGAGAGACCAGAAAAGATAAGGAGAAGAGGGGGAGGAGAGACCAGAGAGGAGTGGGCGAAGAGAGGGAAGTACGAGGGAGAAGAGGAGGCAGGAGGAGGAGAGACGAGAGGGAGGAGGACAGAAATGAGAGAGGGAGTGGGGGAGGGAGGAAGGGTAAAGTAGAGGGGGGAGTAGGACAAAAGGATGGCAGGGACATGCCACAGCACTGAAGAAGAGGAGACGAAGAGAGGAGAGAAGAGGAGTGTTATACGACTAAAGGCTTATGTAACAAGGCCCGGCAGCCTGCTGTCTCTCCATCACCCTCAATACAACCCCCCCCACCCCCCTCCCTCGCTCGCATTCTGGATTTTGCTGATGCTGAGATACCACAGATTACTTGACTTTAGTTGCGAATTAGAAGGCCACAGATTGTCTATATGGACAACATTGTCGTGGTGCTGCATTCCAGGATGAGTTTCAACATTGATTTACAATGGAAACCCTAATTGAAAAAGTTCCATAAAGTTAGCATTGATTGATTTTACTTTTAGATCACATACACACACACACACACACACACACACATTAGCACGTGTGCAGACACACACAAGCGCGCATGGCAGTATAGAACGAATAGCCCTATCTCAGAGATTCCAACAAAGCTAATTATAAACACAGGCAGCTAAGTTACTACAACAGGATCATTTATAATGCGTGCAAGACACTGTACACTCACACCGCGCCAACTGAGGCCGCGTGCAAGCATGTGTGCCAGTGTGTGCACGAGTCACGACGCTGAAGCACCCTCTTCAAACATGAGATTCCCTCCCTGACTGGAGGCTTAGAACCGGGACGAACAGATGGAGGAGGTGGGGGGGGGGGGCGGCGTCGACATGGGAGGGCTGAAGGGATAGAAGTGGGAGGGAAGGTGGAGAGGGAAGGCGAAAGGTGAACAAAGAGACTGAGAGAGAGGAGAGCGTGGATGGAAATAGAACTGAGGTCATTGTGGGTGAATACCATCAGAGTGACATATACTAACCTTGTCCCAGTTGCGTATGCATGAAGAGCCATTAAAACACTGGGAAAAAGTAAGACTTGAATGGGCTGTTTGTTCAAATCAAAGCGGGAGAGAAACAGAGGCTTGTGAAGGTTTATTCAAAGGACCTTGATGAAAATGCCAAAAATCACCAAGAAACATAAATCTTTAGAGACAGATATATTATTAACAGACAGTATTATTTCTGTAAAGCCTATAACTGATTCGAAATGTGGGCGTAAATAGTGTATTATGTGAAACTCAATTCCTTTTTAGCTTATGGGTGAGGCCAAACTGATAAATGGAGAACGAGAACCAAATTAGAATAGATTCCTTTTAATATTCCACATGTGTCTGTGGTGTGTCTAATGAGGTAGCATATCTGTCGTAAAGCCGCACCCTGATGAGCAAGCACATCAACTGTAAAGCCACACCCTAAACCGCTTGCAGTGTTTGAAACAATGTAAAGGGAAATTTAAAAGATGGTCGCAGATGACATCAGCATATGAAAACAAGTTGTTGCTCCTGACATAAACTTACAGTGAAATGCTGTTTTGAGGTGCAGGGAGACAGGAACTTTTGACTGAATGATGGCGCATACACACTGAGATGTGTGTATATATATATATATATATATAAACACAGATTAGGTTGCTAAATGCAATAATGATCCTTTAATGGACGCTTCTCTTGTCTTGGGCACATACTGTTTTTGATTCTTCTAAAAATGTACTACTAGCATCAAACAAAGCCTGTGTATAGCCTATAGTCTTTAAGCCTGTGTGACTAAACACTACATGATCCCAGCTGGTGAAATCATTCAAACCTTCATTAAAAGCTAACTGTAGCACAGTATTTTGAAGTCATTCCTTAAACTCTTCTCCCTGGTTGATCCTACCATTGAGTGTGGAGCCAGTTGAACATGCTAAGTAAACTAATCTTTTCCGTGTCATGGTCAAGGCATATTCATTCAACTGTTGGAAAGGTCTGTCTGTTGTAAAAACACTCAGCATTCCTTACACCACAATCAACCAGACATTCATGCCCTGCAGGCACAAGTTTTATCTTATCTTGACTATTGCCCAGTCATATGGTCAGGTGCTGCTTAAAAATACCTTAGAAAGCTACAGCTGGTCCAAGAAAGGAAACAAGTTTTTCCCTTCACTCTGGACTATTTAGGACATTGCTTGATTATGTAAGAAATATTAAGGCATTCAAAATGACAAATTTTTCAGCGTCACCTGACATTTAGCTATGCACATGTAATAGAATGTGATAAACATTAAATAGACATTGGTAAACAAGGTGGTAAATGGGGTAAATATAATTTAGTAAATAGACAACAGACTGTGCTAAATAGCCTGTAGTGAATTCAGGGTAGACTGATAGTAAATAGACTAGAATAATTAACCTTCTCACTAGACTGGTAAATATACAGTAGTAAACAGATTATATACTGTGGTGTGGCTGATAGGCTGTGGTAAATACACTGTAGTAAATAAGCTGTAGAAACCAGTAAACAGACTGTGGTAAGTAAAACCCCGCTTCCAAAAATGTTGTGACGCTGTGTAAAATGTAAATAAAAACAGAATGCAATGATGTGCAAATCATTTAAACCCCATATTCAATAGAAAATAGTACAAAGATTACATATCAAATGTTAAAACTGAGAAATGTTATTGTTTCCTTGCCTACTTTGATTTTGATGTCAGCAACACGTTTGAAAAAAGCTGGGACAAGGGTAACAAAGACTGGAAAAGTTGTGTAATGCTAAAAAAAACCTGGTGCAACATCTCACAATTTACTAATTAGGTTAATTGGCGACAGGTCAGTAAAATTATTGGGTATAAAAAGAGCATCCCAGGGAGGATGAGTTTTTCAGAATTAACGATAGGGAGGGATTCACCACTCTGTGAAAGACTGCACAGGCAAATATTGCAACAATTGAAGAATAATGTTTCTCAACATATAATTGCAAAGAGTTTGGGGATCTTATCATCTACGGTACACAATATGATTAAAAGATTCAGAGAATCCAAAGAAATCTCTGTACGCAAGGAACAAGGCTGAATACCAATATTGGATGGCCATAATCCTCTGGCCCTCAGGCGGCACGGCATTGAAAACAGACACAATTCTGTAGTGGAAATCAGTGCTTAGGCTCAGGAACACTTCCAAGAACCATTGTCTGTGAACACTGTACGTTGCTGCATTCACAAATGCAAGTTGTAGACTGGTAAAAATATTTTAGTAATTGGGTGTAGTAAAGATTATGGTAAAAAAATACTGGTAAATAGATAGTAGGAAGAAGACTCCAGTAAATATACTGTATTAAGGATTAAGATTTTAGATCCACACTGCCTAATGTCAAAAGCAGACGCTTCTCTTTCTGGGGTCTGGACTTTCGGTTGACAGGGAACAATAACAGACAAGTGAGGGGAGCAGAGGAGAAACATTTAAACACATACTGATGACTTAATTGGGACCTGGTGTGTGTGATGATTGGAGACAAGACAATGAATGAGTCCGGGGTGAGTTCG
Organism: Esox masquinongy; assembly: GCA_016801175.1. Lineage (NCBI taxonomy): Eukaryota > Metazoa > Chordata > Actinopteri > Esociformes > Esocidae > Esox > Esox masquinongy. The sequence continues at coordinate 58,308 of JACXGI010000546.1, forward strand.
TGAATAACTGGAAACCGGGAAAAGCGGGAGATGACGGAGCTGTCCGTCACCTCAATGTCACAACCCCCTCTTTTTTCCCTTTTTTTTCTTTTTCTAATGCATCATTTCACACTCAATCACACAAATTCACACAAAAAAGACACAAAATACAGACAGACAAACGCAATTCTATGCAAGTGGTGCGTCATCCCTTGCTTTTATATCCGGGGATGTGAGGGTCCAGGCTTCAGGAAAACCAAAAATACAAATACACGTGGGTTAGTGCACCAGTCTCTTGTGAGACTGTAACAATACGTGAAGTTGGGAATCCAGTGCATTTGTCTGAGTGACACTCGACAACCTCCCCGGACCTGGAAAGCCCCACATGTTCTTGGTCTAGTCATTGTGCTATTTGTTCAACACAGATCCTATTTCTGGGTTACGTTCACACGTACCTCAGGTATGTATTTTGTGGATTGTGACCAGATGAATGACTGTGCCTGTGTTAGGTTGTCCCTATATCACAGTTGGGATCTTACCTGTCATTGGCTAACCAGCCCTCCACTGGCCACACTTCAGGTCACATATCGGGGAGGATTGGAAGATGTAATATTTGTCGCAAGAGTACTTCTTCAGCAGCCCGTAGCACACAGCAGTTTTATCATGTGTTACAACTAAAAAGGTGCACCACCCACATGCCACAGCATCCAAAGTCCCCCAGAGCACAAGCCAAAACCGCCACCGGACTACAAAAAACTTGGTGTGCAACAATAAAACATTGCCAGTTCAGACACACTTGTATATTGAAAAGGTTTATCTTCCCAAGATTATTCACCATGTTTCACCGATGAGGTGGTGTGCTTTGGCTCATGAGCAGTTCCTTTCTTTCTCCACACTTTCCTTTTACAAAAATGTACCATCATTTTGGTACAAGTTAAGCTTTGTCTTTTCTGCCCATAAGACTTTGTTTCAGAACTGAACAGGTTTTCTTATGTACTTTGTACAAACTGTAAGACTGAAGAACAGAAACCTGGCTGTTCTATTCTGGAGTCTTACCAGTGGTTTGTATCTTGTGGTAAACCCTCTGAGGTTATGCTGGTGTAGTTTTCTCTTTATGGTATTCTTTGACACACCTTTGCCTACATCCTGGAAAGTTTTCTTGATCTGTTCGACAGTTAAAACATTATTTTTCTTCATGATTGAAAGCATTCATACACTACAGGGATATTTTGTGTTTTTCTGGGTCTTGTGTCATTGTCCAAATACTTATGGACTAAGCGGTTGAAACACATTAGTTAAATAATGTGAAATCTTTCTCAATCAGAAAGATTTCTGGCTCCCAGGTGTCTTTTACACAGGTAACAAGCTGAGATTAGGAGCACACTCTTAAAGGGAGTGCTCCTAATCTCAGCTTGTTACCTGTATAAAAGAGACCTGTCCACAGAAGCAATCAATCAATCAGATTCCGAACTCTCCACTATGGCCAAGACTAAAGAGCTGTCCAAGGATGTCAGGGACAAGATTGTAGACCTACACAAGGCTGGAATGGGCTACAAGGCCATCGCCAAGCAGCTTGGTGAGAAGGTGACAACAGTTGGTGCGATTATTCGCAAATGGAAGAAACACAAAAGAACTGTCAATCTCCCTCGGTCTGGGGCTCCATGCAAGATCTCACCTCGTGGAGTTGCAATGGTCAGGAGAACGGTGAGGAATCAGCCCAGAACTACACGGGAGGATCTTGTCAAAGATCTCAAGGCAGCTGGGACCATAGTCACCAAGAAAACAATTGGTAACACACTACGCCGTGAAGGACTGAAATCCTGCAGCGCCCGCAAGGTCCCCCTGCTCAAGAAAGCACATGTACAGGCCCGTCTGAAGTTTGCCAATGAACATCTGAATGATTCAGAGGAGAATTGGGTGAAAGTGTTGTGGTCAGATGAGACCAAAATCGAGCTCTTTGGCATCAATTCAACTCGCCGTGTTTGGAGGAGGACTGCTGCCTATGACCCCAAGAACACCATCCCCACCGTCAAACATGGAGGGGGAAACATTATGCTTTGGGGGTGTTTTTCCCCCATGTTTTGCAGAGGAGGAGTCATGTTTTGCAGAGGGGTCGAATACTTATTTCACTCATTAAAATGCAAATCAATTTCTAACATTTTTGACATGCGTTTTTCTGGATTTTTTTGTTGTTATTCTGTCTCTCACTGTTCAAATAAACCTACCATTAAAATTATAGACTGATCATTTCTTTGTCAGTGGGCAATCGTACAAAATCAGCAGGGGATCAAATAATTTTTTTCCCTCACTGTACAAGCTCCTGTTCATCATGATGCAACTTCCTTAAATAACTTGCAAATAGTAGGAAAAAGCAAGATTCTCAGGCTATATTTTCAATGTGGGAACTAGTCTTTTTTCTAACAGGCATTTTTATAAATATTTATTATTATTGTTAATTTTTTTTATGGTGGAACCAACATGCAGTACCTCAAATTGGCAAGATCCATTCATCTACTCTTAGAGAGTAGATGAATGTTACCCATTCAAGTGAATGGGTAACTGTGTCCAAACTTTTGACTGGTAGTATAAGTGATTTATGTCTGCTTCATGTATGACGACAGGGGTCACACTTTAGAGTATGTACAGCATCATGTGATGTAGCAGATTTATGTACGTTATGAATAATCACAGAGATCCCACTTGAATAAACAACACGTCATGTAATTTAGAGTCAAGTTTAATTGTTGTCTACACTGCATTTCAATGTTTCATCTGTCAGCTTGTTTGTTTTATTATTTAAAATAAGTTTCATGTTGTATTTTCTGTTCACAAAGGCAAACTCACCAGCTTTAAAAAAAATATATATAGTATTTTAGACAGTTTTTGTTCATAACAGGACAGCCAATATGCTAAGGCTTCATTTTAAGCTACTAAAAATTTTGAAATGCTTAAAATGCTAACTATGTATGATGTGTATGTGACTAATTAGTAATTATTCATGTTGAGGTTTAAAATGCATTACAAATTCTTAAATATTTATTATTAGCATCATTACATCCTTCCTACAAACGGCACATTATTCTTAAGTGTTACCTAAAATGGCAGTCTATTTAGGACTGGGAAAGTTAAGTGATGTTGTCTGAATGATCAAATATTAATGAGACAAGATCCTGAGCCCAGGATGTCAAACTGTGATATGACAAAACATTCACCTCAGTAGATAAAAGTACTGCAATTCTATTATCATTTTAAAGTGTGTTCGGTCCTCTGCACTCAACATTTGTGTTCTGTCCTCTGCCCATCCACTAATGTTTTTTCCTCTGCCTGTCCACTAATGTTCTGTATGTCATCTTAGAGGTTTTGTTTGGAACCTCAGGAAGGGTATCTGCTACTTTAGCTAAAGAGCATCCTAATAAAATCCTAAATCTTGCAACCTTACAACCCCGTTTCCAAAAAAGTTGTGACGCTTTGTAAAATGTAAATAAAAACAGAATTCAATGATGTGCAAGTCATTTAAACCCCATATTCAATAGAAAATAGTACTAAGACAACATATGAAATGTTGAAACTGAGAAATGTTATTGTTCCTTAAAAAAAATATGCCCACTTTAAATGTAATGCCAACAACATGTTTCAAAAAAGCTGGGACAGGGGTAACAAAAGACTGGAAAAGTTGTGTAATGGTAAAAAAACTAACCCTGGTGGAATATCACAACTAATTAGGTTAATTGGCAAGAGGTCAGTAACATGATTGGGTATTAAATGATCATTCCAGAGAGGATAGGTCTGTCAGAAGTGAGGATGGGGAGGGGTTCATCGCTCTGTGAAAGACTATGCCGGCAAATATTGCAACAATTTAAGAATAATGTTTCTCAATGTAAAATTGCAAAGAGTTTGGGGATCTCATCATCTATTGTACATATAATCATAAACAGATTCAGAGAATCTGGAGAAATCTCTGCACGCAAGAGACAAGGCCGAAAAAACAATATTGAATGACCGTGATCTCCATGCCCTCAGGTGGCACTGCAATAAAAACAGACACGATTCTGTAGTGGAAATTCAGGAACACTTCCGAAAATCATTGTCTGTGAACCCAGTATGTCACTGCATCCACAAATTCAAGTTAAAACTCTACCATGTAAAGAAGAAACCATATATTAACAAGATCCAGAACTGCCGCCGCCTTCTCTGGGCCTGAGCTCATTTCAGATGGACTAAGGTGAAATGGAAAACTGTCCTGTGGTCTGACGAATCAAAATTTGAAGTTATTTTTGGGATTCATGGATGCCGCGTCCTCCGGACTAAAAAGGAGAGGGACCATCTGGCTTCTAATCAGCACACAGTTCAAAAGCTAGCATTCGTTATGATATGGGGGTGCATTAGTGCACATGGCATGGGTGACTTGCACATCTGTGAAGGTACCATTAATGCTTGACAATATGTACAGGTTTTGGAGCAAAATATGCTGCCAAAAAAGGCAGTCTTTTTCAGGGAAGGCCTTAATTATTTCAGCAAGGCAATGCCAAAGCACATTCTACACATATTACAACAGCATGGGTCCGTAGTAAGAGTCTGGGTGCTAAACTTGCCTGCCTGCAGTCCAGACCTGTCACCCACTGAAAACATTTGGTACATTATGAAATGAAAAATACGACAAAGGAGACCCCGAACTGTTGAGCAGCTGAAATCCTATATCAAGAAGGAATGGGAATACATCACTTTCTAAGCTACAGCAATTGGTCTCCTCAGTTCCCAAATGCTTACAGAGTATTGTTAAAAGAAGAGGTGATGCAACACAGTGGTAAAAATGCCCCTGCCCCAACTTTTTTGAAATGTGTTGCTGGCATCAAATTCAAAATGGGCATGTACAGTATTTTTCCAAAAACAATAACATTTCTCTGCTTCAACATTTGATATGTTGTCTTTATACAATTTTCAAATAAATATAGGGTTAAACGATTTGCACATCATTGCATTCTGTTTTTATTTGCATTTTACACAGCTCCCAACTTCTTTGGAAATGGGGTTATATATATGGTTGTGTTTTTTCATGAGTTTGACTAATATAATTTCAGGCCTAAGCTTAGCCTAGAAAAGAGGGCAAGGTAGCAATGAACGTTCTCATTAATTCAACCACTTACTTAGCTAACCAGCCAATGAGACCAAATCACTTACAAGCAACCAATACTTTTACAACAGTATTGATGGTACTGGAAACACTCCCATGTGTATTGTCACGCCTCCTGGGATATATAGTATACCACCGAGCAATACACATTTAGTCAATGAGATGATTTGCTGTTTTTTAGTTACTTTTGGACAATTTAGGGTTGTTTGATATAGGTGGGCAAAAACATTGGCAAAAGAATCTACTGGTAATAGCCCTGTTATAAACCTGCTATAGTGCTTCAACAGTCAGACAGAATAAAAAGAGAGGCTTTCTGAAACAAGTACCTTCAATTAAATGCATTTATATACAGCAAAACATCAAGGAGGAGAAAGAGAGATGGCATTTGGGGAAAATCTAGACATTACCCACAAGCTCACAAATTAACCCTTGTGCTATAATGGTATAAAGAGAAACAGATTTAGTGCTTCAGCCTTGTCTTATAGTCAGCCATCTGTCTTGTACAAGTGTGTGTGTGTGTGTGATCGTGTGTGTGCGTTTGCGTGCGTGTTGACAAATGGGGGAGGGGCAGAGAGAGGTCTAAAAGAGGAGGGGAGATGGAGGGGGGTAAATGAAGTGAGTGGATGGGGAGGAGGGGGGAAAGTGCAAGAAGGAAAGGGGCGGGGTGTAAGGGTTGAAATGGGAGAGGGAGAGGAGGTGTGTGGTGTGAATGAGCTCATTCAGCAATAATGACTAGCCAGTGTGCATACGGCCCTGCTTTTCAGCGTCCTTTATTTTCACCTGTTTTGTGATTCCACACTGTTTTATAATCTAGAGGCAATAACAGCAAGTGAGAGGAAAAAGAGACAGTGACAGAAAGACAAAAAATGAAAGTGAGAGATCAAGCACTTGGTTTGGCTGCATATTGGCGACTTCAAGGGCTTTTCAGATACAGATTCATCACTGTGGGTTGTCTGGTTGCGTAGAGATATTTGTCTAGAGGCCTTGGCCTGTATTCACACAGTGAAGAGTCCCCGCCCCCTCCCCACTTAATTCTTCATGATCAAAAGGCAATACTGATCCTAGGCAATACGGACAACACGTCAGCACACTAAGACACTATGTAGGAAAACACTACATCATCTTATTCACTGCAACAAGAACATTGGAAACAAAACGTTTGCGGAACGTAGGGCGGAACGTCGGCTCCAGAACAGATACCCACACCTCTCTCCATCACCTCAACCGTCCACCTCGTCGTTACGTAACCTTGAAACCCTGGCCTTGCAACGTGATTGGTTGCTGCGCCCTGGCCTCGTGAGCTCATTAGCAGCCTGATGAATCACAAACATGCACGCACACGTATTCAAGCCCAAACACATTGACACAGAGTTCAATATCTGATCAATCCCAGTACCGAGAACACGACAACTCAAGGAGCTGAAGGCCAAAGCAAACGTCACTCATAGTATGCAACCTGGCTAGTGTCGAAAATGGCACCCTATTCCCTAGTAGTGCACTACACCAGCCTACATGGTTCCTGTTATAAGTAGAACACTACATAGGGCATAGGGTGCTGTTTGGAAGCATTCGCAGTGTATAGGAAGGCCGCAGGCATCTAAATCTCTAATCTGCAGTGAGCTATGAAAAGCTATAAATACTCCCTCCATGTGAATTCGCACTGACTAGCATCACCTCTGCGGTCAAAACCTGGGTTCTGCTATTCGGGATACTTTCAAAAACTATGACACGGCTTGACAGAGCACACCTGGCTTGATGTATTAAAGCAATACAATAAGGCAAAAATGGCAAACCCTGTCCAGGCCGTCCACAACGAACACTTAACATACTTGAAAGGTTTAAAATACTAAATGAACCCGTGTCTGCTGTGACAAACCATAGAGAACACATGCTACTGCTACTGCTGCTAGTGGTGATGCAGCCCGCTCTGCCCTCTGCTGGCGAGAGCTTTGATGTGCGCCCCCTCTTCTCATGTTTGGATATCCATGTGATTAAAATTTAATGGAGGAGTCCGGTGGGAGTAAGGAGCGGCAGTGTACACACGCTCCAACTCTCTCACACACGCACGCACACACACACACACACACACACATTCCTGCTGCCTTTATCTCCTCATTCGACATAACAACTGTTCTGTTTCCTCTTAGAACCCTATGTTAAAGCTACAGTCATGAGTTTATGTTTGTTATAAGTGAACACAGCCGGATTAATCTCAAATTAATTAGTTATATCCTTCAAAAATCAACGGGCATGCATCATCATTTAGATGACCATGGGTGAGCAGAAAAAAAGAGTGCCTTTAATGAGGTCCAGTAGGTATCAAGAGATGTGTAGCTGTATTGTAATGATGGTTTTCAGATTCTTTATGACATCCTTTCAGGCGCTCAAACCTCATAATTCTTTAATACCTCCTTTTTAGGCTTCATTGTTTTAGTGTGCGTGTGTGGTATCAAAGATGAAAGTGGTGGAAAAACCCATGTAACCGATTAGCATGGGTATGTAAAATAAAAAAAAGTTTAAGATATGGCAAACTCAGCCCAATAGCTTTTTCGCTTCACTTCCTGTTCCATTCTCTACAGAGAGTGAGATAGACGGTAAGAAATATGAAAGGATGTTAGGCCGAAAGTGTGCGGAAGAAGGAAGCGGAGAATTGTGACTCAGAGACAGGTACTGTGTGGAGACAGAGATTTACACCTCGAAAAAACGGAATGAACGAATGAAAATAAGTACAATGGAGTGAAAACAAAGTTGGTAACCAAAAAACATTTATAAATCAAAATAATAGCAAAACGACAGGAAGTGAGGAAAAGACAACTGAACTTTGCTTCAGACATCAGAGAGATGAGAAAACGCTGTGTGGGCACTCTTCTGATCCTTTCCCTGCTACAAACAGGTGGGTTAGCTTACTTGTCATGGAGGACAGATTTCTTTGAAACATAGTTGAAAAGAAAATACTGCTATTCTTCTATTGAAGAATAGAATGTCTTCAGCACTACAGAAATGTATGGTTATACATTTTGTTTGAGGAAAAAATGTTTATTTCCATTATGATCCTCAAGAAGCCAAGTGTTCATCAAATTAGTCACGTTATTCAGTACGACACCCTAGTTTAACAGTTTAAGGTAGAGTAACATATACTGAGAAGAACTGCCAGAATTGCCAGGTTAATGCAAAATATATTGATTTGTGCGCGTCTGTGTAGGGATGGATAGGTTACTTTACAAATTTAATCCGTTACAGATCTGTCTGAAACTGTAAGAAGTAATGTAACGTTTGGATTACCCAAATCCCATGACATATTACATAATTTAATATATTGTGAATAAGGGATTGCCCCTTACATCTCTGTTAGGTGTAGGACTGGCTGTGGACTAAGCCATTTCTAAATGTTTCTTGTTTTTGCTTTTTAGCCATTTTGATGAAGACATGCTGATGTATTCTGAATCATTGTCTTGCTGCACGAGTCAGGTGCACATGAGTTAATCTCATCAACGGATGACCCTTATATTCTCCTTTAGAATTCTCTGATACAGAACAGAACTCATTTGTCCTTCAGTAGGGACATTTTTTCATGTCCTTGGTCGCAGCAAACGATCCTGAAAACATCCCTTTTCCACCATCATGCTTGACTGTTGAGGGGGCAATAATGTGGAATGCAGCGATTGTTTTTTCCAGACAATGCATGCTCCCTTCTCATCTGTCCACTGAAAATGTACCATGGTGTATTGACATGTGCTTCCAGGTATGTTTTGGCAAATGTGAGTTGACTATTAGGGTCAATGACAACAATTACACAAGCAAGTCTACAACAGAATGGCTGAAAAGCAAACAATGTTACAATTTCGAATGGCCTACTCCATTTTCAGATCCAAACCTAAGTAAGATGTTGTGGCAAATCCTTTAAAGAGGAGTCAAGCTTAATAACCCAGCAATTCATAAATAAATGAAATAGGTTTGAGCGTTTTGTGTACTTTGTTAACGTAGGTTCCCTTTATTTAATAAAAGATTTTCGTTAGGATCTGACAAGATGCAAAATTATCAAAATACAAAATACAAACAGTACATCTAAAGGGGCCAAATGGCATAAAAAATATAAATAATTAATAAGTACTAACAGCCAGCTATTAATGTATTTTGCGTTCTCCTTTATGGAATAGATGTGCTTCTAACACATTGGTTCCTATTTCCTATTTATTTTACAGTTTATGACACAATTGGACTTCAATGATGTCTTCATATTAATAATTAAAGTCTCAGATTTCCTGTCAATGCTGTTTGACATTTGGCTTGGAAAAATTGATCTGATATTTTTGGTTTACTTGAAAATAACCCGAAACTAAGAACTTATTAGCCTACTCTTTTTATGAGTTCCTTGTCATGGAAAACTGCTTAAGCGTACTTCCTTTAATCATTGCAAAGAAATGCTGTAAACATTGAGCGGAAAAGGGAGAAAAGGGCTAATTGGACATAAAAAAAAAGATAAATATATTATATATGCTGCATTTTTATAGACCTATGTTTTACATTTTTTGTGAGATGTTTAACATTATCTCAATAATTCAGCTGTGGAAGTCATTGACGAGCACATGTTTTATCATGATGTGTCTGTTGGATCGGTGGAAATGTTTTTGAGAATTTGTGTAATTCTCAGTGCCTATTCAATGGGTTGCAAAAAGAATGATCGATAATCAGTTGAGGCAGAGATTTTTATTTAGAACAGGATATAAGAACTGTTGCATTTCACTGTAGCTCTGCCCAGTAGATGACTGTTTCATATATAAAGTACAGATTGTAAGTAACTTGCTAATTAAATTCCAAAATCGATATTGGAAATAAATTACTTTAATCATTATAGCAAGTTATTTATCTAAACACACCACTTAATAAAAAAGAGACACAAACAGAAGTAATATTAGCATAAATATTTAGCGTGTATGTCATTGTCAAGGCCACAAGTTTGTTACCTCAAATATTGGAAAAAAATTGTAATGAAGCATCATATTTAAGCACTCAATTGACACCCATTCACTCCTTGAATTTTTCCCGGAGGGCATCTCGAGACCCACTGAAAATGTATGTGCTATGTGAACAATGGGCCTAACCTTCTCTGGTTCAGGCTTGACTTCTCAAATTCAATCTGTTTTGGGTTACATATGCTTCATTTCATTGTCATTCTAAAGAACATGTAACAAGCATTCAAAACTACAATTAGTATGGCACGACGAAAAGAGGGCAGTAGTGTGATTCATGTCAGTGTAGACATCAATGAAAGGTCAAATTATATCATTGGCCTATTGCCTATAGACTACAACAAAGCGTTTTGCCCCAAAATCACAAAATGTAGGTGTTCAACTCTGCAACAACACTTGCACGAACATCAACACATGCCAACATGAAAATGGGTACACTTAGCGCTAACTTAGCCCGTAATACTGTACTTGTACTGTTCAATGACAATAAAGATGATTCTAATCTAGTCTAATAAGGACAATCTACGATGGATTTTCAAAACACAAGACAAACATTTATAATTTTATGTAGTACATGAGCATTTTCTGCATAAAATTCAGTCTTGTCAGAGTGAGTAGCCTTTATCATCTCAGCTTATCATGTTATTTCTCTGGAGTCCAGAGCAAATGGAATCATGACGGTGTCAGGATCAGAAGCTAAATTACTCCAGTCTGAAATATTCACACTAATTCTAAGATTGCTAAACTTTTACAAGCCAGTAGAGACAGAGACTATTGTCTTTTAATCAGGCTAATCTGGAGAAAATGCAAGTGCATTTTGGCCACTAATCTGGGTATGCAGGCTGCCTATGCACACCAATGCTGATCAGTGTTGATCTTTTCCATTTTTGAAAATCACAGATGTGTTTTGCAATATACTTATACAAATCAAGTCATACATGCAAGATCTCATTATTTCATATAGAAAACCATGCTGAATGTGAAATCCAGTCAAAATCCAAGTCTGGGGTCACATAGGAATTTCCTTGTCTTGGAAAGAAAACTTTTTTAGTCCATTAAAATAACGTCAAATTGATCAGGAATATAGTGTAGACACTGATAATATTGTAAATTACTATTGTAGCTGGAAACGACTTATTTTTAATGGAATATCTACATAGGTATACAGAGGCCTATTATCAGCAACCATCAGTCTTGTGTTGCAAACAAGTTCTGTTTGCTAATTCAAGTTATTCATTTGAAAGGCTAATTAATCATTAGAAAACTCTTTTGCAACTGTTGTGCTGATTAAAGAAGCAATATAACTGGCCTTCTTCAGACTAGTTCAGTGTCTGGTGCATCAGCAAGTGTAGGTTCAATTTAATGGCTCAAAATGGACAGAAATAAAGAACTTTCTTCTAAAAGTCATCATTACAGGTGCTGGTCATATAATTAGAATATCATCAAAAAGTTGATTTATTTCAGTAATTCCATTCAAAAAGTGAAACTTGGATATTATATTCATTCATTACACACAGACTGATATATTTCAAATGTTTATTTCATTTAATTGTGATAATTGAAACTGACAGCTAATGAAAATCCCAAATTCAGTATCTCAGAAAATTAGAATACTACTTAAGACCAATACAAAAAAAGGATTTTTAGAAATGTTGGCCAACTGAAAAATATGAACATGAAAAGCATGAGCATGTACAGCACCCAATACTTAATTGGGGCTCCTTTTGCCTGAATTACTGCAGCAATGCGGCGTGGCATGGAGTCGATCAGTCTGTGGCACTGCTCAGGTGTTATGAGAGCCCAGGTTGCTCTGATAGTGGCCTTCAGCTCTTCTGCATTGTTGGGTCTGGCGTATCACATCTTCCTCTTCACAATATCCTATAGATTTTCTATAGGGTTAAGGTCAGGCGAGTTTGCTGGCCAATTAAGAACAGGGATACCATGGTCCTTAAACCAGATACTGGTAGCTTTGGCACTGTGTGCAGGTGCCAAGTCCTGTTGGAAAATGAAATCTGCATTTCCATAAAGTTGGTCAGCAGCAGGAAGCATGAAGTGCTCTA
>JACXGI010000546.1:70547-113047 GCA_016801175.1 Esox masquinongy
ACATGGCACCCCAAACCATCACTGACTGTGGAAACTTTACACTGGACTTCAAGCAACGTGGATTCTGTGCCTCTCCTCTCTTCCTCCAGACTCTGGGACCTTGATTTCCAAAGGAAATGCAAAATTTACTGTCATCAGAGAACATAACTTTGGACCACTCAGCAGCAGTCCAGTCCTTTTTGTCTTTAGCCCAGGCGAGGCGCTTCTGACGCTGAGTCTTGTTCAAGAGTGGCTTGACACAAGGAATGCGACAGCTGAAACCCATGTGTTGCATACGTCTGTGCGTGGTGGTTCTTGAAGCACTGACTCCAGCTGCAGTCCACTCTTTGTGAATCTCCCCCACATTTTTGAATGAGTTTTGTTTCACAATCCTCTCCAGGGTGCGGTTATCCCTATTGCTTGTACTCTTTTTTCTACCACATCTTTTCCTTCCCTTCGCCTCTCTATTAATGTGCTTGGACATAGAGCTCTGTGAACAGCCAGCCTCTTTAGCAATGACCTTTTGTGTCTTGCCCTCCTTGTGCAAGGTGTCAATGGTCGTCTTTTGGACAGCTGTCAAGTCAGCAGTCTTCCCCATGATTGTGTAGCCTACAGAAATAGACTGAGAGACCATTTAAAGGCCTTTGCAGGTGTTTTGAGTTAGTTAGCTGATTAGAGTGTGGCACCAGGTGTCTTCAATATTCAACCTTTTCACAATATTCTAATTTTCTGAGATACTGAATTTGGGGTTTTCATTAGTTGTCAGTTATAATCATCAAAATTAAAAGGAATAAACACTTGAAATATGTCAGTCTGTGTGGAATGAATGTATACATTAGACAAGTTTCACTTTTTGAATGGAATTACTGAAATAAATCAACTTATTGATGATATTCTAATTATATGACCAGCACCTGTATATTCTTGTTCTGAGAAATGAAGGCTACTCCATGTGTGAAAAATGCCCACCAACTGAAGATCTCGTACAATGCTGTGTACTACTCCCTTTGCAGAACAGCGCAAACTGGCTCTAACTAGAATATAAAGAGGAGTGGGAGGCCCTGGGGCACAACTTAACAAGAGGACAAATGTCTAGTTTGAGAAACAGACAACTCACAGGTCCTCAACTGGCAGCTTCATTGAATAGTACCCACAAAACACCAGTCTCAACGTCAACAGTGAAGAGGTGACTCTGGATGCTGGCCTTCTAGGCAGAGTTGCAAAGAAAAAGAAGATTGGAAAAAAGTGTTATGGACAAACAAATCAAAGTTTGACGTTTGAGGATCACAAAGAAGAACATTTGTTAGACACAGACCAAATGTAAAGATGCTGGAGGAGTGCTTGACGCCTTCTGTCAAGCATGGTGGAGGTAATGTGATGGTCTTGGGGTTATTTGGTGGTGGTAAAGTGGAAGATTTGTGCAGGGTACAAGGGATCTTGAAGAAGGAAGGCTATTACACCATTTTGCAATGCAATACCATACCCTGTGGACATTGCTTGATTGGAGCCAATTTCCTCCTACAACAGGACAATGACCAAAAGCACAGCTCCAAACTATTCAAAACTATTTAAGGAAGAAACAGTCAGCTTACAGAATTAGAATTCTATAATTCTAATTCTGTAAGACTATAATGGAGTGGCCAGCAAAGTCATCGGATCTCAACCCTATTGAGCTATCGTGGAAGCAGCTTGACCTTATGGTATGTAAAAAGTGCCCGTCAAGCCAATCCAACTTGTGGAAGGTGCTTCAGGAAACACGGGGTGAAATATTTTCAGATTACCTCAATGAACTGACAACTGGAATGGCCAAAGGTCTGCAAGGCTGCTGAAAATGGAGGATTCTTTGACGAAAAAAAAGTTTGAAGGGCACAATTAATATTTAAATTAAAAATAATTAATTCTAACCTTGACAATGTCTAAATCCCCTAATCATTTTGATATTTTTCCTTTTCAAACTTATTTAATGTATGTTTTAATGGAAAAGAAGGACATTTCCCAATGACCCCAAACTTTTGAACGGTAGTGTATTTCAACTGATTACAACATATTTGCTGTATAAAAATCTGAATGCGTTTGTTTTCATATTTCAGTAGTGCATGATTATACCAAAAGGTTGTTTCAGTTCAATGTCACTATAAGTGAAATTTTTTTGCTAGTGCTCACACAACAATGACTATAAAATATTTGACTTTCTATTTCGCACAGGCATTGTTAACTGTAGGATCTCTGTCTCTCGTGTCCGAGATGGAGACCGCCTATCTATCACCTGTCACATTGTGGAGAAGAACAACAACGTTACCCAGATCAACTGGGAGATGATCAAAAGTTTGAACGACACCACCACCAGAGTGAAACTGGGTACCTTCCATCCTGAATACGGTACTAATATGTTTTATTTTATTTTATTGCATATCACTTTTTATATAGACAGCATGGAAATCACATTTGGGGATACATGCAAATGGGAGAAAAGGGCTATTTTGGTGATTGAATCGGGGAAGACTTGTGTAATGTTAAAAGTTGATACATCCTGGGAGATTTTACACTCAGCCAAGGCACTAAATACAGTACTAAATAATAACAACAACAACAATATTGAGAATTATAGCAGCAATGATAATAAAAATTTTAAAAAATTGTGATTTAAAATGATTTAGGTATCCACTTGGTCAGAGAGTACAACGATACTGTGAAGATCCAGGGTGATGTGTCTGACCACAGTTCCACCGTGCACCTGACAGGTGGCGCTATGTATGAGGACAGCCAGCTCTGCTGTATATTTCATACCTTTCCTGCAGGAAGGCTGGAGAAGTGTGCAGACAGAGGGGCATGGGGTAAGTGGAGCCAGAGTTCGATGAGCCACCTTTTGTTTTCTCGGAAACCATACCTAAATATAATTATGTGACCAATAATATGCTAAAAGTGCATAGTTTTCAAGGTGTCATTGAAAGACCTAAATTACAAAGTGAAGGGAGTTCATTTAGGTCTTAATATGAACTTCCCTCATCTGTTGAACACAGCCAAGTACTGGTGAACACTGGGGAAATTCTTTATTAAGCACAACATGTGCCTGGACACAGCGCTAAGACATGGTGTATGGGCAAGACACCACAGACCCACAAGATGCCTTCTTGCTATTATGAACTGGGTAACAAAACAATTAGAGCAGTGAAAACTAATTTGATGTCACAACGTGGTTTATGGTTTCATATACCATGGCTATCGGCCAATCAACATTCAGGATTTGAAACACCTGGTTATTATTTGCAATGTGTCATGCATATCCAGTCCACGAGCCCAGAAAGTGCCTTTTTATTGCTGCAGAGCAGACATCTTTATGTCTTGTGAATAGTGCCAAATGACCTTTTCATGTGGGGGAGGACAAGCTAGGTTATCGAAACTGTTATGTCACTAAAAATACTTGTTATTTCCTGCAAAACACAACATCCTGAACTATTATTGAATATTTTTGTTAGAAAGATCACTTTATTTCCTGTAACTTAGTGATGCAAATAAACAACTTAATTTACCCCACTCTCTCCTGCCAGGATTGATGAAAGCATGTCAATCTGTTTCTGTTTATATCACACATTCATGTAGTTCCCGTCTGCTTCACTGTCTCTCTTCAGTCTCTCAATTCCTATGTCCATATTCAGTTCTCTTTGTTGATTACATAACGTATAATAATGACAAAAATATAATTTCAGAATTTTATGAAATAGTGGTGGGCCATATTCTCTGGCGTAGCGTGGTGATGCCGGGCCGGAGAGCATGCTGTCCTTACAGCCCCCACCCCTCGGGACGAAAAATTATGATGCGGTATTTACGCATGTACAGCTGAGCGTGGCATGGATTAACCTCAAAGCCGACGTCTGACTATGATAACAACATAGAACAACATGAATTAAAAATGCAAAATATTTTTATGATAGAGGCCAAGCATGGGCCCCCCACCCACTGCGGGCCCCCCACCCACTGCGGGCCCCACACCCACCGCGGGCCCTGGTGTGTAGTTATCGGGGATGCAGAGGGTGCGGCTGGACTAAGGCGAAGTGGAAAACTGACCTGTGGTCTGACGAATAAAAATTTGAAATTATTTTTGGTAATCATGGACGCCGCGTCCTCCGGACTAAAGAGGAGTGGGACCATCCGGCTTGTTATCAGCGTACAGTTCAAAAGCTAGCATCTGTAATGGTATGAGCACACATTAGTGCACATGGCATGGGTGACTTGAACAATACAGGTTTTGGAGCAACATATGCTGCCATCCAGACTATGTCTTTTTCAGGGGAGGACTTGCTTATTTCAGAAGGCAATGCCAAACAACATTCTGCACATATTACAACAGCATGGCTCTGTATTTAAAGAGTCTGGGTGCTGAACTGGCCTGCTTGCAGTCCAGACCTGTCTCCAATAGAAAACATTTGGCGCATTATGAAACGTAAAATACAACTAAGGAGACCCCGAAATGTTGAGCAGTTGAAATCCTATATCAAGAAGGAATTGGAATACATTTCACTTTCTAAGCTACAGCAATTGGTCTCCTCAGTTCCCAAATGCTTACAGAGTGTTGGTAAAAGAAGAGGTGATGCAACGCAAAGGTAAACATGCTCCTGTCCCAACTTTTTTGAAATGTGTTCCTGGTATCAATTTCAAAATGGGCATATATTTTTCCAAAAACTATAACATTTCTCTGGTTCAACCTTTGACATGTTGTCTTTGTACTATTTTCAGTTAAATATAGGGATTAAATGATACATTTTATTGCATTCTGTTTTATTTGCATTTTACGCAGCGTCCAAACTTTTTTGGAAATGGGATTGTAGATAAACACAAGAACGTTCAGGGGCATGAAGAAGTCCAGTGGTCCAAGCTGTTGCCGCCAGTGCTTCAATCATAAATAAAATGTTCATTTTTAATCCATTGACATCACCAAACGCTGGGTTTCCTCTTTGTGTTGCTTTGCCAGGCCTTTACTGCTGCTGTCTTTGCCAGGCCTTTACTGCAGTTGTTGTTTGTTTGTAGGTCTTTCTGCCTTGAGATTTGTCTTCAGCAAGTGAAATGCATGCTCAATCGAGTTGAGATCAGGTGATTGACTCGGCCATTGCAGAATATTCTACTTCTTTACCTCAAAAAAACCCAGGATTGCTTTCGCAGTATGTTTTGGGTCATTATCCATCTGTGAAGTGAAGCACTGTCCAATCAACTTTGGCTGAAACTGAGCAGACAATATATCTGCTCAGATTCAAATATATAGGCGGATGAATCAGAATTCATCCGGCTGCTCTGTCTTTTGTCTCATCAACAATAAATACTAGTGACCCAGTGCCATTGGAAGCCATGCATGGCCATGCCATCCCACTGCCTCCACCGTATTTTACAGATGATGTGGTGTGCTTCGGATCATGAGCCGTTCCAAGCCTTCTCCATACTTCTTTCTTCCCATCATTCTGGTGCAGGTTGATCTTAGTTTCATCTGTCCAAAGAATGCTGTTCCAAAACTGGCCTGGCTTTTTTAGATGTTTTTTGGCAAAGTGTGATCTGGCCTTTCAATTCTTGAGGCTTATGAATGGTTTGCACCTTGTGATGAACCCTCTGTATTTGCTCTCATGAAGTCTTCTCTTTATGGTAGACTTGGATACTGGTATGCCTATCTCCTGGAGAGTATTCTTCACTTGGCTGGATGTTGTGAAGGGGTTTTTCTTTACCATGGAAAGGATCCTACAATCATCCACCACTGTGGTCTTCTGTGTATATCCAAGCCTTTTTATGTTTCAGAGTTCACCAGTGCATTATATTGTTTCTCAGAATGTACCAAACTGTTGATTTGGCCACTCCTAAAGTTCCTGCTATCTCTCTGACAGATTTTTCTTTGCAACATAAGGATGGCCTGTTTCACTTACATTGAGAGCTCCTTTCAAAGTACTAGTTTCAAATGTGAACGCCACACCTGGAATCAACTATATAAATAACAAATGAATGTCCCACACCTGTCCATGAAACAGCTTTTGGGTCAACTGTCCAATTACTTTTGGTCTCTTGAAAAAGAGGGGGTTACATATTAAAGAGCTGTAATTCCTAAACCCTTCCTCCAATTTGGATGTAAATGCCTCAAATTAAAGCTGAGAGACTGCACCTTAAGTCCATATTCATTATTTAACTGTAACTTGAATATATTTTGGTAAACAGCCAAAATAACAAAACATGTGTCAGTGTCCAATTAGTTCCAGACATATATGTATATGGTTTATTCTTTCCATGGTAAAGTTTTAACTTGTATTTGTGGATGCAGCGACGTACTGTGTTCACAGACAATGGTTTTCGGAAGTGTCCCTGAGCCCATGCAGTTATTTCCACTACAGAAGCATGTCTGCTTTTAATGCAGTGAGTGCCTGAAGATCACAGCCATCCAATATTAGTTTTTGGCCTTGTCCCTTGCATACAGAGATTTCTCTGGATTCTCTGAATCCTTTAATGATATTATGTACCGTAAATGATGAGATCCCCAAACTTTGCAATTTTATTTTGTGATACGTTATTTTTGAATTGTGGTACTATTTGCCGGTGCAGTCTTTCACAGAGTGGTGAACCCCTCCCCATCCTCACTTCTGACGTGCCCATCCTCTCTGGAATGATCTTTTAATACCCAATCATGTTACTGACCTGTTGCCAATTGACCTAATTAGCGGTGTGATATTCCACAAGGGTTAGTTTTTATAATTACACAATGTCTCCAGTCTTTTGCTGCCCCTGTCCCAGCTTTTTTTAAATGTGTTGCTGGCATCAAATTCAAAGTGGGCATATATTTTTCAAGAAACAATAACATTTCTCACTTTCAACATATGTTGTCTTTGAACTATTTCCTATTGAATATAGGTTTTAAATGATTTGCACATCATTGTATTCTGTTTTTCTTTACATTTAACCCAGTGTCCCAACATTTCTGGAAACAGGGTTGTATGTAAGCATTGGCAAAATGAGGTAAACATTTTGTTTTTCCCTCCACCTATTTAATTTATATGCTAGCTCAGCATTTATATTTAGCATCCCATTTAAAAAAAAATCCATTTTCTTTTCCAAATTTGACAAACACTGTTGCGTTCATTAGTTTATTGAATTCCAATCAGCTTTAATTTGAGGGTATTTTTATCTATATTGGATGCACCACTTGGAAATTTCAGCAAGTTTTATACTTAGTCCCCCTATTTTAGTGTACCAATGTATTTGGACAGATTATAATTATATGCCATAAAGTAGTCATGTGTAATATGGTCACAATTATGTTGCATGCAATGATTAGCTAAAGTCAGTTACTCATAGACATCAGCAGACACTGGGAACCTTCACGAGTAATGCTCTGCCAGGCATGTACTGCAGACACTTTCAGGTCCGGCTTTTTTTGCCTGCTGTCGTGTCTTCAAGCATATAAAGGAAAGCTCAGTTGGACTTGGCCAGTCAAGAAAAGTCACTTTTGGCCCTGAAACACGCTTTGGCGATGTGTTTGGGGACCATAGAGTTTAGAGGCATTTAGTTGTATCTGAGTGGATAAGATGTTTCTGTGCATACAATTCACCCTGATGCTGCCATCGGCAGTCACATCATATAGATAAGTAAAACCAGTTCTGTGGCATCCATATATGCCCAAGACATAACACTACCTCTTCCTAGATGAGGTGGTATGTTTTGGATAACGCACAGTTCTTTTTTTCTTCACATTTTCATTATTCCATTACTCCAATACATATTAATATTAAATTCTCATCTATCTCTACAGGTCTCTACAGGTTCTTTTGCATACATTTTAGCAAACTGTAACCTGGGCAGTCTGTTGTTGTGGCTTACTAGTGATTTACATGTTGTGGTGGAGTCTATGAAGTTATTTCGGTGGACCTTTTTGTGTATGCTAGACTTTCACTTCCTGATCTGCTGGACTGTTGTTTAGGGTTTAATCTTCACCAGTTAAAGTATTCTTCAGTCATCCACCATAACACTTTTTCTTGGTCTACCAGATCTTTTGCCACTGCTAAGCTCACCATTGTATTCATTTATTTTTAATGTAACAGTTGATTTTGACAAAGCTTATGTTTTGGCTATGTCTCTGATCAAGTTATTTTGAATTATTAGTACCAAGCTGGCCAGCTTGACTTATTTGGTCCCTGTGTTATCAGTCACCAGCAGCAGACTGCAAATGAAAAATCTAGAATCAAGAATAGCCACTACAGATCACTTATTCGTGCACTTAAGATGCAAACACAAATGCCTCATAAGAACCTGCTGTTGAGTCAATGGTCCAAATACTTTTGGTAACTTACAACTGGAAATATGTACAAAACATCCATCTTTTCTACGTTGCACGACCGTTATGGATGGAAATATCTTCAAATTGAAGCTGTTAGTCTGCACTTAAACCCATTAGTAATTTCATAACTTCAAAAAGTGTTGTAATATAGAGCTGAAAAAAATGTGTCACTGCCCAAATACTTGGATTTCACTGTTTGTAGAATAACCCCATACCTTTCAACAAATCTGGATGGTGTCATAAAAAAATCTAAAGATTTGGTTTGTGAGCATTGTAGAGCAAACCAAGTACATCCCTCACCTTGTGAACACCGTCATGTACAGCCCCGAAAAAATTAAGAGACCACTGCACCTTCTTCTTTCCTTCCCAAAAAAGTTGAAAAGGAAAGTTTTGAGTGAAGAACAGAAGCATTCAATTTGCAGTGGTCTCTTAATTTTAACCCTTCTGTTCCTTACTCAAAACATTCCTTTTCGACTTTTTTGTAAAGGAAAGAAAAAGGTGCAGTGGTCTCTTAATTTTTTCCGGAGCTGTATCTCTGGCTTTCACAGTGGGGTCCCAATAGTCCATATCTCAAAGAATTCAGACTACAGACGTTCATATTGGATTGGACCCTGCGGCAACCTCCTGTTAATCGCACAGACATATCAACAGATGCAGAAAACACTATGCTAATTCGACGTTAAGGTTTGAAGTCTATAGATTAACACAGTGTTTACAAGGGTCTGGGTGTCCCTATACTCGCCAGCAATATGACGTGGGTCAAGAATTAAATGTGTGTTTTACGTACATAACTTTGTTTTTATTGTACTCACTCTTTTGGTCTCTCTCTCTCTGTCTGTCTCCCTCTACAGTGGAAGCCCAGGAGTCAGAAAATTTTCATGGAAAGAGGCCAGTGGTACAGTGGGCCCTGCTGGTAGGCGGCTGCACCATATGTCTCTTCAGTGTCTCCCTCTCTCTCTACTACTGCTGGAAGTACTGCTGCAGACACTGCTGTGGCAGGTACCTACCTACCAGTCAACCAAACCCTCTCTTTCTCTGCCTTTAAAGCAAAACTCACAGGTGTGATTGCTGCCAAAGGCGATTCCACCATGTATTGATTCGGGCGGATGAGCTCCTTTAATGAAAGTATATTGGCACTTTAGCAAATGTATATTTATTTTCACTCTGACATTACAAAATATTTATTAAAATAAGGGTAGATGTACCATAGCTCACCTACTTAATGTACCAATTAATGTTAGCAATGATACATTTGCCCTTCGAAAAACAGGACATCTAGAACGAGCAAATTAGAATTTAGGGGTAGTATCGAGTTTCTTTGTATTCAGCTGTTCCACAAGCTCCAGCACTGGCATAGATACTGTCTCCCTAACATAATGGTAATCAGACAACATGCTAGACATACTATTTAAAGAAAGAAATCTACACTTTAAAACATTTTTGTAACACCAACATTGATCATGCCCATGTGGTGTTCTGTGCCTGTCTGTAGTAATTACAAGCAAGCGCAAAAGATGGTGCTCTTTTTGCAATTTTGTTTGTGGAGTGGAGATGTAGCCCCCTGACGCATGGATGTTCACCTAAATAATGGCACTCATGGGTAAACAACACGTTAACATGGATGTTCACCTAAATAACAGCACTCATGGCTAAACAACACGTTAACATGGATGTTCACCTAAATAACAGCACTCATGGGTAAACAACACGTTAACATAGATGTTCACCTAAATAACAGCAATCATGGGTAAACAACATGTTAACATGGATGTTCACCTAAATAACAGCACTCATGGGTAAACAACATATTCTGTATATTAAGTGTTTATGATGCTTATACAAACCTGTTTCCATAAAGTTGTGACGCTACGTAAAATTGTTATATGAGATGAGAAAGGACCCAAAAGCGAAATGCAATAATTTAATGTCTTTAATATAGAAAGAATAATAATCCAAATAAACAGAAATCCTCTTCTAGAAATTATTAACAGACACTGCCTTCAAAACGGGGGTGAGAAAAATAACAAATATCTTCTAGTAACAGAGGCAGAGCACAGCAGAAAGACCAGGCCTGGCGGCGACATGTCTCCGATCTCTCAGAGCGGATACGGTATACGGCTGGCGGGGAGAAGGCTCAGGCAGGCCGTCAGCAGCAGGCAAACTGGGCTGAGTGTAGAGTGAGCAGTAAATCAGCAAACACAGAGTTGTATTTGTACAGACCTGATCCGGGCAGGAACCTGACAAGGCAGGAAAATTAGGTAGGAGAGAGAGAGACTCTTGCATAGATAACTTACGGAATAATCTGGCAAAGAAGCAGGGAAAAGGGGAAGCTAGAAATAGCAAACACAATTAGAGGGAAGAGAGAACAGGTGTGGGAGAATTAGCACGATAGCTGGTTGCAACTAGGAACAGCTGAGGGTGAGTGAAGGTGCGTGTGGTTATGTGTGTGTGTAAGTGCGAGTGTGGCCAGAAGAGGGAGAGAGAGAAGGATACCAGGTTCATGACAAAAATGTAAATATAAACAGAATGCAATGACGTGCAAATCATTTAAACCCTATATTCAATAGAAAATAGTACAAAGACAACATATCAAATGTTGAAACTGAGACATTTTATTGTTTCATGAAAAATATATGCCCACTTTTCAAAAAAGTTGGGACAGAGGCAACAAAAGACTGGAAAAGTTGTGTAATGCTAAAAAACTAAGCCTAGTGGAATATCACACAACTAATTAGGTCAATTGGCAACAGGTCAGTAACATGATTTGTATTAAATGATCATTCCAGAGAGGATGGGTCTGTCAGAAGTGAGGATGGGGAGGGGTTCACCAGTCTGTGAAAGACTGAGCCGGAAAATAGTGCAACATTGTAAGAATAATGTTTTTTAATAGTAAGTACCCAGTCTACAGCAATGATGTTAAAAAAATAATAAATAAAAAACCTCCCTACCAGATGTGCTAACACCTTGTTCATTAATCAATATATCCGTAACTGCAACTACACAAAAAATGACTTGTGGCATGTTTGCTATAACACTGGGGCTTTGTGAAATTAACAAAACATGACTTAATTTTTCAGATCAAGCTTGCCTTTAATACACATTCTGAGGTAATGGTATATCTCTTAGCGTACAAAGACATTTCTTGACGCGCAAAGCTCATTAGGTGTGAAACAAAAAATAACACTGATCCAGACATCTCTTAGGAGAATAGCGATGAATATCTACATTTTGTCTAAATTCATGAATCATTTAAAGTCATTATTGGACTGTCTCTATGCACAAAGCTCTCTCCCTCAGAGACAGTGTCGACCTAACGCGAGTACAGCATTATCTGGTTATGTTGTATGACGCCCACTCATGTGGTTTGATAGAACTTTGTGAAATAACGTTCATCTATGTGAAATATGAATGTTTTGACACAACATTTGGAAACCTCAATCGTTTGTGGTACATATACACTTTCTGTGATGAATGTCAGTTGCAGGTTTTAAACCTTTTCTAACTCCCCCTCCAAAGATGGCAAATTGGGTTGTGCAGTTAACCAGCCGATGGGCATTATACTTCATTAAAAACGTCCACTCTGTTTTCATTTCTCATTTGCTCTCTTCTCCTTTCTGTCTTCTTCCCAAACAAACAAATTCAACTGGTTGTTCTCACTTGCACGTTTTTTTCTATGCATATTAGAAAATGATCAAAAACAAACAAAACCATATGAAATGTCTCTGCTCTGAATTTATTTATTTACTAAATTCCACTGCAAAACATATGTTGTTGGCAGAATGAAAAAAAAAAGAATTTGAATGCAGAAATATTATCCAAAATAATATTCTGATGTAAAATGAGGAAGTTTAGAGCGTTTTTGATGCATGCTTTCATTTTCATAATGTAATGTAGTTATCCATTGCAATAGCCATGCTAACCTTCTCCTCATTGTTATCCAATTCTCTCTGTAAAATATTAATATTAATAAACAAATATATTGATCATCTACCAATACAGAAGTACTGAAAATAATACCACATGTAAAAAATGGGTGAACTTCTACATTAATTGTTGTAACAATGTGCAAATTGTTGATCCTCATTTCCAAAAACCTCTGAAGCCCTACATATTTAAAATGTATTTCAAATAACTTAACTTGGATCAGAGGATATGGTAAATAACTAAATGTCAGCTGTCTTAAGGGGAAATAAAGACTTCTATCTTTTTCCAGGAGGCAGGTATTCAAGGTGGAGACTTGTCTAACAGATCAACACACAGACTCAGAGGTGAATTTCATCATGCACTACAATGGAAAATTACTTCTCCACCTAGAAATGTTAAGAAGCATTGCAAGGCAATTGTGATCCAATGTCCAAAGAAAAAATCCCTGATGTAACCGAAAGTAATCTTAGACCATTGCAAAATTCATTATTTAACTACAGATAGCGGCCCAACGTCCTTTTCACTCCAAATGCCTTTCTAGAGTTGTAGAGATAATATTTTGCCTCCCTCTATGGCTAGTGACCTTGGTTACCATAGTGACCCAAGTTGCCACAATAACCAACCGGGCCCTAGTCACAGAGGATATCGCCATGGTTTCCTGTTGTTCACTGTGAATGACGAACATGTGGTGAGATGTTTGGCCATCGCTCAGCTGTTTCTCACAGTCTCTCTTATCCTCTCTCACACCTTCACATGCAAACAGAAGCAGAGACACACACACACACACTGGTAAATTTGTTTTGAGGTCTCTTGCACTGCTTGATTCTCACACTTTTTCACTTATGTGTTCACAGACAGAGGAAGCAGGGGCTGTTAGTCAGGCACAGTGTTAGTATAACATTCGCCGCACAGCAGTATTTAGTACGATTTGCTAGTCAACAGAAGTGTAAAGAACTGTTCGTTTGGTGTTTATGTGATATTTGCATAATAGAGCATGACCAGGCCTACATAACTGAGTCAATGAACTGATAAAATCAGCATTATAGAGTACCTGGGTTATTATATTTTTTTCAGTAAAACCCACCAAAACATTTACACTTGAATTTTTACATTTACATCATGTCCTTCCACCACTCCTCTGTCTACAATCCAGAGGATCACAGAGGAGCAGCCCCATCACCCCCCCATGCTTCCGCCTCCAGTCACCCAGCCCCAGGGTTTCGACCCCTCAAAGCTGTATGCTAAGATCAAGCTAGACCTGCTGTATGGACGGCTGTGGAAGGCCTACAACGGGGCGACTAGGGCTTGGGGCTCCTCAACACAGCAGGACCCACAGCACCAAAGACCAAAGCAAGGGGAGGAGCCAGGGCTACAAAAGGTACATCTTTCTTTCAACTGGTTATTATTTATTGATTATCCACTGTATGTACTGCATGTATGTGTGATCCACATCTATGTGTGCATGTAAAACCCACAATGTTTTCTGGCCAGTCCCTACTATGGAAAATTTGATCTTCAGCTTAAGTGTATGAATTGGGCTTACTTTCAGATATACGCGTTACTAGTTTGGTTTAGGATTGGGTGTTAGGGCTAGGTTAGGTTTAAGCATAATAGTAAGGTTACTTAGGCTAAGGTTAGAGTTATGTTGATGTTATGGTTTGGGCTAAGGCGTAGGGAACATGAATACATGAGTAAAGGTCAGGTCTCGGCTCCTGTAAAGCTAAACGTATGTGAAGTCTCGTGCCGAATTCTCCACAAATTTAGTAAAGCCTGACAAATTGGTCTCCACAAGTTTTTATGGCCAGTCCCTACAAGAAAAGGTCTATTTCTGGCTCACGGTTTAGGTTTAGTGAGAAATGTACAGTTGGGGTTATTGTTAGAACTGAGGTTAGTTTTAGGTTTAGTCATTAGTAGTTAGGTTTAGGGCTAGGGTCAGGATTACCATTAAGGGTTAAGATTAAGCATAAATGTTTGGGTTTTTGAGGTTACGATTAGGGATGGGGTTAGATAAAGGTTAAGGTCATTGTTAGTTTAGGGGACAGGGAAAATAGGGAATGATTTTTATGGTCCCCAGAAGGATAGAAGAATAAATGAGTGTGTGCGTGTTTGCATGTATGAGGAAACCTCCCCAAACCTCACTTTTCAAATCAGAAAAATGTAAATAAAATAAACAAAAATACAACATTAATAGAAAAAAAATGAAATTATAATAATAATGAAGTCACGCATCATCATAATCAGGTCTACTCCCTTCTTGGAGAACATCGGGGATCACAGATTAAGGAACCAGAACAACCGGTTCTGAAACTAGAACCTGAATCAGCAACAGATCTAGAACATCACATGGAAGCAGAAGAAGAACCGCAACCCACTCAGGAAGGAAGCGAGAAACCAACGCATGAATCTGATCCATTCCCTATGCATGCTCTAGATCCTGGGACACAGTAAGAGGATTTGGTGTCGGACACGTAAGGGAGGTTGTGTGAGTGTGTGTGTATTTGTGGTGCGTTTGCATGTGTTTGTGCGTTGGGTTGAATTATGTCTTGTTTACGTGTTAAATAACCGTGACCTCTCTAGGTTGGGTATCAATCAATACAATCAAACCTCATCTTCATTGTCCTATTGGGAAATGGAGTGTGAGGGGATACATGTTCTTAAAGTAGTCAATAGAGCTGGTATGGCAAACTGTTCTATTATTGTGTTGAACATCGTAATGAATGAAAAATAATTGCAATAGAAAATCTGTTGAAATTATTGTTTGTATATCTGTGGATTTGTGGTTGCAATTTCTGTAGCCTCAATCCTTTTTTATGTAATGCCAAGAGGCAAGAGGCCTAGATTATGAAGCAATATCTGTATTTCTGTAATATTTTGCAATATTAATGTAATATGATTCATAAAAACGATTTATTTTATAAAAGAAAATGTGACTAAAAAGGATAGTTCTGGATTTTGGCAATGAAATGGTTAATCTACTTCTCCAGTCAAATGAACTTGTGGATAAAATATTTTAGTCGTCTATTGTAGTTTTACTAACCAATGCTGACTAACGTTAGCACAATGACTGAACGTCTAGCAAAAATATGCTTGCTGTTTCAATACACTTCCAGGCATTTTGTTATCACTAGTAAGCAATTTTGCTAATGGTAAAATGCAACTAAATTCTAAACTGTATGCAGAGATAAGAAAATGGTTTCCACAATTTCATCATACCCGGGGTAAGTAGATAAGGGCCTAAATGCTGAAATCCTAAGTGATCCCTTTAAACATCCTATAGTTTTATATTTTTATTTTGTACTGATATTAATCCGTTATGGGCAAAAAAGATCAATTACAATTATAACATTTCCTAGAAATCAATATACCTAGGGTAAACTACCAGACCATTTTCCAATGTATTGTATTTAACTGAAATTTAACTGTATTTTGTATTTTTTTCCGCTTTTGCAAGAACCTTCCTTTACCTCAACATTTTCAGTAGGAATATATATACTTGTTATGAATGTAATACATCGTTACTCATGTACTTTCGTTGATTCCACTAATTGCAAATTGCTCTGTATACTAAATAACAAAAATGCTAATGTTGAAAATAAACTATTAAAGCATACTGGGTATAATTACTCTAGCGAGCTTCACCCCCAAACATACCACGTTTAACGTTCACATTTCTAAAAATACAAAATACAGCTTTTTAAAAAATGTTTCTACAAAAAACATTGGACTTCAATTCAGGTCAGTGGAAAAATATTACAGAAGACTCAACACGTTACAACACTGCCCCATCTCGGATCTTATAAAAAGCTTTGCATGTCCCTCAACTGACGCCTAAAATGTGCCTGCTCTTAACTATGACCACTAGGG
The DNA here is from genome assembly GCA_016801175.1 of Esox masquinongy. Taxonomy (NCBI): domain Eukaryota; kingdom Metazoa; phylum Chordata; class Actinopteri; order Esociformes; family Esocidae; genus Esox; species Esox masquinongy. The sequence continues at coordinate 86,614 of JACXGI010000546.1, forward strand.
GGAGACACAAGACCAATTGATATCTTCCCAAAGTCCGGGATATGGAGGACTGCTGTTGCTACAGTTTTTCACAGTCGCAAACACACAAAAATTGGTTCTATGAACAATATAAAGAAAACCAATTTGAAAAATTCCTGAAGGAAGACCATTCAAACCAACCCATAACCACTTTTCGCCTGTTTTCACATACACCTCTATTTTATTCAACCTTTTTTTTAAACCCCACATAGAACTCTCTTCACATAACGGTCATCATGTTGTCATGTAGAAAGCACTGCTATCCTATACATTAAACTCAAATAATCTAAATTCTAACACTAACTGACGGACTACGTACTGATTATGCTTTCCGTACTATGAATTAGTATGCATTAGCAAAAAGCTAACATATTAAGTAAGCTAACATATAATGTAAAGGAAAACCATTAATTAAGGGTGGTTAGGTGTCAGGGTTACGGTAAGGTATTACGGTTAACGGTCAGGATTAAATATTAAAGATGCATTCTGGGATTTCTGGCCACCGCTTGTAAAAGTTGTGCCACTGTGTCAAAACAGCTCCCTGAATATTGTGTACCACCAAATCTACTTGCTTTCAAACTTGGAATTTCATAATTTTTAACTGTGTTTGTATAGATTATGTACACATAAATAGCATATACAAATGAAGGCCAAAATGCGAGGATTCAAAAATAAGTGTTTATTAAGAAAAGCTTCACCTTCAACATTAGAGTTTGTTATCCATTTGAAAAATGTTAAGGTAAAGTCTGGCCAACACTTCAACAAAAATCTAAATAAAAAACAGAAATAGAGGTCAACAGCTTAACTGCACACTTAACACCCCTTTTATTAACATTTTAGCAAACTGCTTGTAATTTAATTTGACATTTTATAGGAGAAATTAGTAAATTCTTCCCTCCAGCGTCTACAAGGCAGTGGTATAGTGGAGGGTATACGCAGGTATACGCGTATACCCACATTTTTGTCAGCGGGCATAGCATATACTCACCACTTACTGATGCGTATCAATGTAGAGAACATATAGGCAATATACATTATTTTTGTAGTGCAACCCCATTTCCAAAAAAGTTGGGATGGATAAATGATTTGCACATCATTTGTATTCTGTTTTTATTTGCATTTTACACAGCGTCCCAACTTCTTTGGAAACAGGGTTGTAGATAAAGCATGCAAAAAGTAGCATACAAAAGCCAATCGCACGTGAATAATTTTAAAAATGACCAAAGAGGAATTAATGTGCACGAGGCGGACGTTTCTAACTGCTGTGATTGGCTGGTCATTCAGAACCTTATGTTACTTCGCTTAAGTCAAATTTTTGCTTGTCAGAATAATCCGTTTTTTTACCCGAGACAAAATGTCATTTTCGTAGGCTTAACGTTACTTCCGAAATGTATTATGCGACAAACTCATCAAACAACATTGTCATTTGTCTAAAAGAATGAACGTAGTCGAGCAGCAGACAATTTGGACAACGAATTGTCTGCTGCTCGACTACAACGGAGCGGGAGAAGATTGATTTTCCCAGCTCTGCTGGTGGTCTTCTCTCAGCGGATGACAATAGTGCTCCCTCCTCAGCCGAAGATAGTGCTTCGGACGGTGAAGTAAATATTAACCACGATTTTGAAAGCAATCAGATCCACCATGGTGCGGACTTATACAGTACACAGTATATTAGTACATTACTTGTTTTTGCTTAGATAAATCAATTTGTCAATGGTGCGGCAAACCACACCATGCTGTAAAAACACAATGGTGGTTTACATACTACGGGACTAGGTTAACCCTGAACTAAGCACCACTACACCACTGCTACAAGGGGAATAGCGGAACATGTTTACAACTCTATAGCCTTAGTACTATACAACAACTGTCAGCTAAATGTTTTTGTTTGGGATTGCTGTTTGCAAAGCCTATGGTATAACAATAACTGAGGAACAAATGATTTATGTATACATACGTGCCTAAGTGGTGCAGGACAGACAGAGCTTCCTATGTTTAGCGTAGGAGCTAACGAGATAGCAACTAACTAGCTTGGTAGTCGTGTCACACCGGAGAGTGAAATATTATGGGTAGCTTACTAGTACTAGGTACAGTAGCTTGCGTGCTACTTATGAAGAGCTTACCTAGAGGACAAATATGGCCAAAAGGTTTTTATTTTTTCATTTATTCTGTATTTAACCAGATGAGATCATTTACAGCCACAACCTGGGTAGGTGACATTACATGAACTTTTTACTTAACTCTTAATTATTTTTTTACCTACTCATCAACATTCATTTTGAAGGAAATCCAGATGCCCAAGTATATGCATGAACACGGGAATATAGGCACCACCCAATGTACTAATGTATAAATCATCAGATATATTCTCATGTGGAAAATAACATATACTTGTTTATTCCTGCATTGAGTACCAGTTTCAGTTCATCAAAGGCATTCTGCGTAGCTATAAAGGTTAATTGAAGCTCAGTGAGGGTCTCATTTGGCTGTGGGGACAATACCATACACAATAGCATCTGCAAAAAGGTGGAGTTAACCATTTTTTACAATTAAACCAATATTATTAATGGTGAAAAGAATCAGATCAAGAAATGATAGTTGTGGAACATCTTTCACTACATCCAGAAAACCTGATTTCACACCATCAGTGGAGACGCAGTGTGTTCTACCTGTTCAATAATTTTAAAAACATTGACACGCCAATTGATTAGGCCAATTGAAGATGCAAATAGATGCCTCAGAACAAGCACATAGTGATCCACAGTATCAAAAGCCTTAGATAAATCAATAAAAAGAGCAGCACAATGTTTTTTATCCATACAATATATGTCATTTGAGACCATTGTAGCAGCAGACATGGTGTTGTCATCTGGTCTAAAGCCAAACCGGTATGAATTCAAAATGCAATTTCTACCTAAAAAGCATCACAGCTGAAGGTTTTTCCAATATTTTTGCTAGACGTGTAACGGTGCGGATACAGGCGCGGAGGTGGTAGACAATAAACTCAACAAACTTTACTCAAGACCCAACTTCAAAAACACACATCACCTGAAACAATAATCAACAAAGACACAGGAAACCGGGGAGACTAAACTGGGAAGTGATGAGGGGCAAATGAGACATAGGTGGCAAGACTAAACACGACACAGGTGAAATCAATAAACATGAGGGCTTGACAAGAGATTTTGAAGACTTAAGTTTTACTCACCAAAGTAATTTTGTGTTCAAAGATTTCGTAAGTTAGATGTTGTCACATTTTCTACTAATTGACAAGGAAAATGTAGGCATCCCAGTATAACCTTTACTGTCTTCTATTATCTCATATGTGTGTTTTAAAATAGGAGAGAAATTGTTAAACTACAATAGAAGCAAAAGGAAGATGTTGCCAAGTTGCAATGGGACTGGGTAATTAACAACTTATGTATTCAAACCAACTGGCTGTTCTTGTTCTCCTTTTCTTTCTGCCTTGAACTTCATAAATACTAGGTTTGTGCCGTTTAGCTGGGAGACTCATATCAGACTGCTAAGTGTGTCCTCCCTTGCTACTGTATAACTGGTGTGAATAAAAATCTTTCTTTTGCATCTCCTGTTTTTTTCCCCAAGAGTGTTCTGCAACTCCCAAAATGGAAAGTTTTTTTTTTCCTACTGATCTACATATTTCACAATTTTTTGTGGCTTTTTATATATTTATTGTGAAATAAAATTAAAATGCTAAACTGAAATATCATAGTTGGACATGTCTCCACCCCCTTGAGTTATTTGGAGTATGTTGCTGGTGTCTGACAACATGTCGAACAAAGACATCATTGCAAGCCAATCTGGTCATCATGACACTGATTATTTGGATCCATTTGATCAGAGATGTGGCAGCCACTACCATCCACAGAAGACTTCAGATGAACTACAGAGAATGGACTTCAAGGAGCAAAAACACAAGTAAGCCTCAAAACAGGATGGATTAAAAAGTACAGAAAAGAGCATGCAGAGTTCTGGAAAAAAGTATTGGAAAAAGGACAGATGAGGCAAATATTAACATGTACCAGAGTGATGCAAGAGAGAGTTGTTGAGAGCCAACAAGGTAGTCAGTGAGGGGGGGTGACTTTTCTCTTCTTCATGTGCAAAATGTATCTTCTACATAGCTGCCGAGATCGGCTAAAACGAATGCAATGATCTATAATCTCTCGTCTGATGGGTGCTAATTGCTCTAGCGTCTGAGTGTGTAAACCAAGCACCTATATGTGCACACCCCTTCCGCTGGAATTGGCTCAAATGTCTACATTAAAAAGATGAAACTTTATTTTCAGCAACAAGATCGGAAATAAATCTGAAGTATGCAGAAACGTGTCTGCTCAGATACAACCAAATTCCTTTACAGTCATTTGACAGTGACTTATCATGTAGTTGGAAAATGACCAAAACCTATCAACTTTTCAGTGCCAAAAAGTGGAAAGTTCTTGACTTGCCAAATCAATCACCCGACCTAAATCCAACTGAGCATTCCTTTCACTCGCTGAAGACCAGACATAAAGGAAGAGATACCAGAAATGTAAGATTGCTGCGGTACAGGCCGGGCAGAGCGTCATCAGGAAAGATACCCAGTGTCCGGTGATGTCTATGGGTCGCAGACATTTGGGAAGTGTTGCATGCAACATATTTGTGACAAATACCATATATTACCCTGCAAATAAAAGCTAACAGTTTGCACTTTAAGCCCCATAGTCATTGTATCATTTTAATTTCAAAGTGCTGGAATACAGGGCATGAAAATCATAATGTGTCACTAATTACTTGGAGTTTACTGTACATATTATACACGCAGTATATACTTTTCTTAGCTGCAGTCAGATTAAAACATGTAGCCATCTTGAAGGAAGTGACTCATAATTGCCTCATCATGAGCTCAGTTCAAGAGTAACCACATAAAAATGAATAAATTAAACCATTTCACTCTATTCTTTGTAATCCTTATTTTACAGTTCAGCAGCCATGGCAGGTAGCAGTGTTATACTGGGACACAGCGACAGCCAACTGGTAGGTTTGGTTCTTCCTTGCTCCCTCTTTCTCTCCCACTCTTCTTTTGTCCTTCCATCCCCATTTCTCCCTCCTTTCTTCTCTGTCTTAATCCATCCCTCAATCCACATGCAATATCTCTTCTCTCCCCCAGACAGCGTTGGAGCTACAACTGGACGGATATTTAGAAGATATATCTTTGAGGGAGGGAATCTTCCTGTCCTCATCCTGGTTTAACCTTAGTCTCAATTGCAGTGCTTATGCAAACCCCTAGCTTCATGTCCTCAACTCATGGCTATGTGATTACCTGCCCCTCCTCATTCTGTGCCATGGAAAGATACATTTTCTGACTGTGTTTCTCAATTATCAACTGGTATAGCCTAATATTGTCAAAAGTTGGTTTCAATATGCAGTCATTCTTTGAATTCTATTTCACTGATTGTTGTCCTTTGTTTTACTTTTGAGCAGTCAGTCTGCACTCCCCAGAAGTCTTTAAACAGCGGCTTATCAATTACAGTACATTCAGCTAGATAATATCAGTAAAAAACGCTTTTCTTCAATACACCGTAAGAAAGAAGGGCATAAGACAAGTAAGCCAATTAATCTCTGCAATAGAAAGGCCTTTTCAGTTCACAGTGATTCTCTACAATTTCCGGCAAGCTTTTTCTTTGTAGAAACCAGCCCAACGTCACTCATATCTGGAAACAGAGTGGTGGAAAAGTCTGTCTCAGTGTGTGACTGAGTGGTGCTCTATACAACTGCCTTTCAGAGACTGAAGCAAAGGAACAGCATATGCCCAAAATGTCACCCTACTCCCTCTATAGTGCACTTCTTTTCACTAGGGCCCATAGGGCTTTTGAGCACTTTGTAGAGACTAGGGTGCCGCTTGAGAAGCAACGATGGGCACTGGTGTGAGGAACACAATTGGAAACTGTGCCTTTGTACTACTGTAATGGAAACACTTATACTGGTTTATCACAGCAGTGGTCCCATCTAGGACCGCCTGCGGGACGGATACAGGTCATTTCTAATTGAATTGATCAGTTCAGAAACTGAGTCAGAGGGCACATGCTGAGTAGAAGCCTGTTTCATGTAGTGAACAGTGCCCTCCACTAATATTGGTACCCTTGGTAAATATGAGAAAAAACGGCTGTGGTAAAAAAGTATTTGCTGTTTGTCCTCTTAGTCTTTCATAAAAAATATTCACAACATTCTAACCTTTAATGGAAGTAAAAAATAAATGTGAAATAAATTCAATATTTTTCTCCAAAACATTTGGAGAAAATCCACAATTATTGGCCCCCCTACAAATTCTTATGGGTAAAATCTAACTGAAGTACAGTATATTCCCATTTTACATTCTTAATTTCACCTGAGTGATTTGGAACACTTGTTAAGCCATGAATTCCTGTTTCACTGGGATATATAGGTAACACACGGGCCAAATTCCCATATTTAACGATCACTATGAATAAGAAACCGGGCAAGCCTAGTTCAGCCGGCCCGCAATAGAAAGTGTTAATCGTGATTGCCCTCTTGAGATTGGAACCCGGGCAACGTGAAAGGCTGTGCCGTTAACCACTACGCCACAGAAGTGTACATTTGCCGGGTGTCGGTATATATGACCATTTCGTTAGACACCAATAACCATTGTGTTAAACTGAGTTGCATTTCTTATTAAGTTTACCTCCACCACAAATAGTACCTATGAACTGTATGACTTTTGCCACTGGCCGTTTTAAAAGCTTATTAGCCAGTAATATGTCGCTAGACGCCATTAAGCATTGTGTGAAACTGAGTAACGTTTCTTATTAAGTTTACCTCCACCACAAATAGCATCTATGAACTGTATGGCTTTTGCCACTGGCCGTTTTAACAGCTTATTAGCCATTCGTGAATGACATTGATACAATAACTACTGTATCAATATAGGTGACGATAACAGACTTTTTCGTGAAGTGAACAGACGAGAGAATCATGTAGTCAGCAAAGTTTTTGTCTATCCTGAACAAACCCTAAGACATAATTTGAAAATCCACCAGAAATAGTTGCAATATAACAGTAAACATTTTCATTTTAGGCTTCCTATAATGTTGCTACTGAAGGTTGTAGCCAGCAAAGTCTTTGTCTATCCCGAACAAATCCTCTTTTGCCACAAGCCGTTTTAACAGCTAATTAGCCATTCGTGAATGACATTGATACAGTATCTATCAATATAGGTGACAATAACTGACTTTTTTGGCAAGTGAAAAGACCAGTGAATCGTGTAGCCAGTGAAGTGTTTGTCTATCCTGAACAAATCCTAATATCCACCAGAACTGTTTTGTTTTAGGCTTCCTATAACATAGCTACTGAAGGTTGTAGCCAGCTAAGCTTTTATCAGTCCTGAACAAATCCTCAGGCATAATGTGTTTGGACTGTTCCGTAGCCCGCGTCCCTAACCACTACGCTATATAACAAGGGTCGGTCGGTCGGTCAGTTAGAGACATTCACTCTTCTAGGCTGGCTCCGCTTACGCATTCCGGCAAAAAGACTAAAGAATACAGTAATGATGTACCACAAAAGGTTGTTGAGCTGCACAAAAAAGTAAATGGTTGTAAGAAAATAGCTCAATGGTTGAAATTGCCCATTTCCACTATCAGGAAAAAAATAAATAAGTATAAAGCAACTGGAGATGTTAACAATCAGCCTGGAATAGGACGTTTGTCTGTATTGACCCCATGTACAGTGAGGAGGAGGGTTTGATTGGCCAAAGAAACTCTAAGGATCACAGCTGAAGAATTGCAGACTTTTGTTGGGTCTTGGGGTCAGAAAGTCTACAAAACTATGATCAGACACCACCGACATAACCACACATATAAAGCCTTTGCTGTCATCAAACAACAAACTCAAGCACCTAGATTTGGCAAACGTTACTGGAACTTTCAATGGGACCGGGTTCTATGGTCACATGAGACCAAACTAGAGCTTTTTGGGAACAAACACCAGAGGTGGGTTTGGCGTAGACAGAAAGATTGCCATGCAGAATAGTACCTTATCCCCACTGTGAAGTATGGTGGAGGATCGTTCATGTTGTGGGGCTGTTTTTCTTCCAAAGGCCCTGGACAACTTGGTATCATGGACTCCATCAAGTACCTGCAGCTGTTACATTCTTCAAAAGTGTATTTTTGACTTTTTATCTTTTTTGATGACCGTTGTTACATCATCTTTTCTCTCGACCCCTCCCTCCTTCATTTCTCAATATCTCTCCAGGCTGTTCTCATGGTCGCCGGGGAGAAAGTTTGCAAGCTGTGTCTGTCCAGCAGTTGTTTTTTCTGGAGGATGAGCAAAACCTGAAGATCCTCCTAGACCCTGAACTGGCCTCCAGTGAAAATGTCCGGCGGTGCAATTATTAAAGACTAGCCAATCAATGGCAACCTTGATATCTTAGCAGGGCGAAACCTTACCTGGTTGGTCAACAAACTGCATAGACCAACCTTCGTCAGCTTTCCCCCCCTGACAGACAAGAGGGCGCTTGTCTGTCATTTTGAGAAAGTGAAGGAGAGGGGGAGGTGAGAGGCTAGGCAATGGTTCAAATGTATCTGGATCTGCTGCAATTGAAAGGAATGAGGGAGTTCTGTGAGTGGAACGGGGTGAAGAGTTGTAGAGAGTATTGGAAGCAGGTGTTTCAGGAAAGAGCGATGTGAGGGGTGAGAGAGAGGAGGGCATTACAGAAGGAGAGATGTGAGGAAAGGAGACGTGTGGAAGGAGGAGAGAGAGGTATGAGAGGAGATGTTAGGAGTGAAAAGTAGGAGAGATGTGAAGATAGGGGCTGATAGAGGAGGGGAGAGAGACACTATTGTGGCATACATACCACGCACTGAGCCAGCGGGGTTCAGAGAACACTTAACCAATCTTCAGATAACCCTAGACAGGACCAACCAGGCAGAAACAGATCCACTCACTTTGCCAAACCCTCAGACCACTAAAGGGACACAAACAGTTAACTAACCACCCTGAGACAAGGCTGATCACTATCACCAACTAAATAGCTTTCATGTAATGAACACACATATTAACTGTGTTTTTGCCATGTACTCACAACGCACAGTAACTTTATGTTTTAGCGATATCTGCATAGCTAAAGTATCAAACTGATTTTTGTTTTAATTCGGCATTACAGGAATTCATTATTTAATTTTCCAACACCAGATCACTGATTCTTTAATATTTACGCTTACAGAAATCTGTATGAAAATACACGCCTCCCCCTTTTCATGACTCATTACCATATCTACAGTATCTCACAAGAGTGAGTACACCCCTCACATATTTTCAAATATTTGATTATATCTTTTCATGTGACAACACTGAAGAAATGACATTTTGCTACAATGTAAAGTAGTGAGTGTACAGCTTGTATAACAGTGTAAATTTGCTGTCCCCTCAAAATAAATGCCATTAATGTCTAAACTGCTGGCAACAAAAGTGAGTACACCCCTAAGTGAAAATGTCCAAATTGGGCCCAATTAGCCATTTTCCCTCCCCGGTGCCATGTGACTCGTTAGTGTTACAAGGTCTCAGGTGTGAATGGGGAGCAGGTGTGTTAAACTTGGTGTTATCGCTCTCACACTCCCTCATACTGGTCACTGGAAGTTCAACATGGCACCTCATGGCAAAGAACTCTAAGGATCTGAAAAAAAGAATTGTTGCTCTACATAAAGATGGCCTAGGCTATAAGAAGATTGCCAAGACCCTGAAACTGAGCTGCAGCACGGTGGCCAAGACCATACAGTGGTTTAACAGGACAGGTTCCACTCAGAACAGGCCTCGCCATGGTTGACCAAAGAAGTTGAGTGCACGTGCTCAGCATCATATCCAGAGGTTGTCTTTGGGAAATAGACATATGAGTGCTGCCAGCATTACTGCAGAGGTTGAAGGGGTGGGGGATCAGCCTGTCAGTGCTCAGACCATACGCCGCACACTGCATCAAATTGGTCTGCATGGCTTTAGAAGAGGCTTTAGAAGCCTCTTTTAAAGATGATGCACAAGAAAGCCCGCAAACAGTTTGCTGAAGACAAGCAGCCTAAGGACATGGATTACTGGAACCATGTCCTGTGGTCTGATGAGACCAAGATAAACTTATTTGGTTCAGATGGTTTCAAGCGTGTGTGGCGGCAACCAGGTGAGGAGTACGAAGACAAGTGTGTCTTCCCTATAGTCAAGCATGGCCCCAGACCATGCAGCCCCATGTTCTGGGGCTGCATGAGTGCTGCCGGCACTGGGGAGCTACAGTTCATTGAGGGAACAATAAATGCCAACATGTACTGTGACATACTGAAGCAGAGCATGATCCCCTCCCTTCGGAGACTGGGACGCAGGGCAGTATTCCAACATGATAACGACCCCAAACACACCTCCAAGACGACCACTGCCTGCTAAAGAAGCTGAGGGTAAAGGTGGTGGACTGGCCAAGCATGTCTCCAGACCTAAACCCTATTGAGCATCTGTGGGGCATCCTCAAACGGAAGGTGGAGGAGCGCCAGGTCTCTAACATCCACCAGCTCCGTGATGTCGTCATGGAGGAGTGGAAGAGGACTCCAGTGGCAACCTGTGAAGCTCTGATGAACTCCATGCCCAAGAGGGTTAAGGCAGTGCTGGAAAATAATGTTGGCCACACAAAATATTGACACTTTGGGCCCAATTTGGACATTTTCACTTAGGGGTGTACTCACTTTTGTTGCCAGCGGTTTAGACATTAATGGCTGTGTGTTATGTTATTTTGAGGGGACAGCAAATTTACACTGTTATACAAGCTGCACACTCACTACTTTACATTGTAGCAAAGTGTCATTTCTTCAGTATTGTCACATGAAAAGATATAATCAAATATTTACAAAAATGTGAGGAGTGTACTCACTTTTGTGAGATACTGTATTTATAACTGAGGTGGGTGGAGCTGAAAACGGGGTAACTGACAGAGCCTATTGGAGACCCATGAGTCCATCTCTCACACACACACACTTTATCTCTTGCTTTCTCACACTTGCGCAAGAACAGACACAACAAGCACAGACACAGCAAGCCACATTAGGTTGAACTCTACAAGGCCTTGCCAGCTGAATTCCGTCCATAAACGCTAAGGCGATAAACACGTCGCTGTTGCTATGTGGCTTCATGAGTTTCTTCTGAGTGTGTATTTTCTTCTGCATGTGCGTGTTTGTGTGAATATGCTTGTCTGTGTCTAAGTACTGTACATGAATGAAAGCATTTCTCTGAATTTCAGTGGCTGTCTAGTCAACACTGTTCATTATTGTTTAGTCAGTACTGAGGTAAAAGGTGATTCAGATACAATGTGTTATGTATGTCCCACTATTGCATTGTACCTGTCTCATAACATTTCATCAAGACATATCTGGATATTGTGCCAGTAAATTAATTGAAAGACTTTGAAGGCATAGATACTGATAACACTACATTATATGAAAATACAGTGTTTATCTAGTACAATGTATATCTTGTGATAAATGATCAGCCAGTGACTTCTTGTCTCGTCATCCCTAAGAACTGCGCTTAGCCTTGGTATTTTGATCATATACCATATGTGGTATATGTGCCTTATTGATTATGTCTCATATTGTTTATTATAGTCATATTGTTCATTAAAGGTTGGTTTGAAGCTCAAAATTATTTGGTACATAATCTTCAGCTTTGGTTTCTGAGGCATTGTTTTGTAAGGTGAAGTTGATTTACTGTTGTTGATGATTTGTTCTCCAGTGATCCCAATACACCGGTGAACTTGTTGTGGGGAGGCCACAGACAGTATCCCTCTGTGGCCTACGGGTGTCCAGTAATCTAAGCTGATGCCTACGATGCACATTAAGATTTGATTTTTGGGCTTGAATAAAGTTTTAAAATGTTAACTTTATTCAAGCTTTACGTGTGTTAGTGTGTGTGTGTGTGTGTGTGTGTGTGTGTGTGTGTGTGTGTGTGTGTGTGTGTGTGTGTGGTTAGTGTTTGTCAGAATACAAAAAAATGAATTTATCGATTTTATTTTAGACTTTTTTCTATTTTGATGTTGTTACATTGTCTCTCTTTCTCATTTACATTATCTGAATGACTAGTAGGAGCCAAGCAATCAGAAGAACGAAATAACATTAAAGTCCATTATTACTCATGACAGTACAGTGTAGAACATCCTTTGTTTAACCAAACAGCTTTCATACAATTAGTCACATTAATGTTGTTCAATTTGGTGCTAGCTTGGTACCGCAGCTCTCAAGCGGCATTGTTGTTCTCCTTGAAATAGCACAGAAGAACTAAAAGTCAACAATTTTAGCACACTACTTCACACTACTGCTTGCCTCTGAAGCTAATCAGTGTCAATCCTCAATGGTCCCTGGTTAGGACGCGAGATCCCACTGGAATTGGTTTTGGCAGTGATATTGCTATTTTCCTGCGTAAGAGTGTTTTCTTCTGAATGGAACATTAAAGTGTTTTTATTCTGTGGGAAGTAAAAATTACACATTTATTGGAAGAGAATGGTTGATTCAGTGTCTTGGAAAAATTTGTGTTAACCTCGATATCAATCCTGGCCCACTACTCATTCACCCCTTCAAACTGACTCATTTAGGTACCAAATGCATCCAGTCAAAAAATGAATGTCAGGCTCACTTAATGAAGTCTGAACTAAAACATGAATGTACAATTAGACCTATACTTTTCTACTCAATGAGTTGTAAAAGCCATGTACAAGATAATTCAGGGATGTAGGCCTAATTGTAAATAAAATATTACAATGTAGTTCTATATGAATTTCTCTATTCAAGACTATCGCTATTCCTCCTTCCCTCCCAAATCCCTCCCACGTTTTATGAATGGGATGCCGCGCTTACTGGCTCTGTCCTCCAGTGGGCAGCAGAGAGTCAGTAAAGCTTTCAGAGTGGAAGCGGTGCGCGCTGGCGCTTTCAAAGAAGCGCAGTGTGTGAGTCATAGAAATACTAGCTGCTGAGTAGAGATAATATAGCTGCCAGGATGGAGGGATGGATAGAGGGATGGATGGAAGAGGCGTAGAAGACGGTGTGGAAGGGAGGTAAGGGGGGGTGGGTAAAATTGAGGAAAGTTAGCGACAGTGATGGGAACGTGGGAAGTAGCAAGGTTTTAAGATATGTCCTTCCCACACGTGTAGCGGGTGTATGTGTGCGCATCCGTGCAACACGTGAGATGAGAGAAGGCCAGGTTGATTCAAGATTCTGTCTCTATGTCACTTTCTCTGTCAATTTTTCTTGTTTCTTTCTCAACTCTTCTCTCCCTCTCATCAGTTCAGTGTTGCTCTGTATAAACACATTGCGAGTCTGATTGTGTCTGCTGAAGTAGTGAAAAGCGCTGTTTAAACTCTGTCAGCCTTGAAAACTAGAGATGGGGAAAATATATGAACATGCATGATACACTAATAATACAATAATATTACGAGGACAATATTACGAGGACATTTGAATCGAAATTCTTTTTATTTAGCTTGATAGCCTATCACTAGTTGGCTATACCTGCACCAATACTGCAGCATTTTCCCAACATACGGTATTTTCAGGGTGGCTGTCTGAATGATAGAGGTTGGACATACTAGAAAATATAAAACAGAAAGTAGCAGGGAATATTAATCCCAGAAAAGTGTGGAATATATATAAAAGGTATTGTTATGTTGTATCGTTGGCTAAGTACTGTGTAATAACAAAGTAATTTGCTATTACACTGAAAAACAGGAAATAAACATGAATAGGTAGGTTGAATACGCAAAGGTATTTGTGCTTTATTGGTTACTCATGTAGCGACAGGTCAGAACTATTACTCCAGTGATGGTATTGTACCTAACATATACACCGATCAGCCATAACATTATGACCACTGACAGGTGACGTGAATAACACTGATAATCTCGTTATCATGGCACCTTGTCGCGGTGAACCGGCGACAAGGTCATGGGTGGCCAAGGCTCATTGATGCATGTGGGGAGTGAAGGCTGGCCCGTGTGGTCTGATTCCAACAAATGAGCTACTGTAGCTCAGATTGCTGAAAAAGTTGATGCTGGTACTGATAGACAGGTGTCAGAACACGCAGTGCATCGCAGTTTGTTGCGTATGGGGCTGCATAGCCGCAGACCAGTCAGGGTGCCCATGCTGACCCCTGTCCACTGCCGAAAGTGCCTACAATGGGCACATGAGCATCAGAACTGAGCTATAGAGCAATGGAAGAAGGTGGCCTGGTCTGATGAATCACTTTTCCTTTTACATCACGTGGATGGCCGGGTGCGTGTGCGTCGCTTACCTGGAGAACACATGGCACCAGGATGCACTATGGGAAGGAGGCAAGCCGGCGGAGGCAGTGTGATGCTTTGGGCAATGTTCTGCTGGGAAACCTTGGGTCCTGCCATTCATGTGGATGTTAGTTTGACACGTAACACCTACCTAAGCATTGTTGCAGATCATGTGCACCCTTTCATGGCAACGGTATTCCCTGATGGCACTGGCCTCTTTCAACACAACAAGTTCAAGGTGTTGACTTGGCCTCCAAATCCCCCAGATCTCAGTCCAATCGAACATCTGTGGGATGTGCTGGACAAACAAGTCCGATCCATGGAGGCCCCACCTCACAACTTACAGGACTTAAAGGATCTGCTGCTAACATCTTGGTGCCAGATACCACAGCACACCTTCAGAGGTCTAGTGGAGTCCATGCCTCGAGAGGTCAGGGCTGTTTTGGCAGCAAAAGGGGGACTTACACAATATTAGGCAGGTGGTCATAATGTTATGGCTGATCGGTGTATATGAGATTGCATTAGTTAAAAAAAATATTTGGGGGGGCTTTATGATCTGAGGAAAAATTAATAATGTGGTCATCAAGTGCAACTGGATTTCCAGCTAATTTTAGCCTGGATTATTTAGGGAGCCATGTCTATTTTCGGTGCCCCTCTCAATACCAAGGCCTTATTCCCTGAATTCTTGCAGCTTTTTTTTAAATAATGGGCCAGTCAGCTTTGCTTTATTTCATGTATATCTCTTCTTTTCTAATCTGTCCTTTCTTTCTTTCTTTATCTACCACCTTGCATTGTTATAATTTTAGGTTGGTTTCCCACCTAGCAGTTTGAGAATGACGCATCACTTCGATGAAAAGACTGAGAGGGGTAAGACACGTTCTCAGCTAATGATGATATTTATGATGATGAAGAACATAATGACACATTTCCGTTGCAGCTCTCCCTATCACGCACACACGCACAATTCAGTGCTTCTTACTCTCATTTTATCTTCTACTTATTAGTCTTTTACCACACACACATAGATGTATGTGCGCGCACACATGCACACACACACACGCGCGCACCTTATCTTCTATCTGCTTTCTGTGTCAACTCGCCCTCAAAAAACAGTTTAAGCTCTCTGGTACACTGAAGTGGCTATAATGCTCTACTTTACTTTAATGCACCTATATTTTTGGCTCTATGGATGAGTTGGAGTCCCAAATGTCACCCTGAGTTCCCTACTTTCGGTCAGGGCCCATAGGGCTCTAGTTGAATGTAGTGCATTATGTAGGCAATAGTGTGCCAATTTGGGACGTGGAAGTAAATGTATCGCTCATGTGCGTCACAGCAGAGGAAAGGTGGAGGCTGAGGAGAGGAGAAAGAAATGCAGGGAGAACAGGAGACGGGCAAATGAGAAATTTAAGAAGAGTATATATGGAGGGCAAGCAAGGTAACTTGTGCATCAAACGAGACGGTTGAAAAGGAAGAAGAGGGGGTTGACAGAGAAAAAGGAGGTGACGTTTCAGGTGTGGAGGGATGGTAGGTCAGAGGTCAAATGAAGGAGAAAAGTCAGGAGAGGAGCGAGCGAGACAGTAAGGAAAAATGGAGAAGACAGGTGAAATCAAGTTCACCAAATGTTCTTGTCATTATACATTAACAAAAGCATTATTGGCAGTAAAATGCTTGGTTTCCAGGGGAAGAGGGAAACAGAGCGTGCGAGGGCGGATTAAGGGTTGTGATAGCACTGCTTTAAGGGCTCCGCTCGACCCAACCTCCCCCAGGAAGGGGTGTCTGCCTGTGACCTGTATCTGAATCCAGCAGCGAGAGAGAAGAAACCGTTTCTGTTCAGAATCTACAGGGCCAAGGTTATACGGGGGAAAGAGTTTTCACTTGCCATATAACATTCAGTTGACATATTCTGTTGTTGGAAGTGAACAGCTGCTTCTCCGTGTGTTGTCTGTTTCTGACTTAGAAGCTGGAAGTATCTGTATTTTTTTTTTAAAACTCTTTAACTACCCAAGAATGTGAGAAATGTCTTATACTTTTGTTACCAGGAAACATATGGCTTGTCTTCAAGTTCCTACAACCTCAAAGGAATTAAATGTGCTAGCTTGGATGATTTTTGTCGATCCCCCTATGACATTATTTCTGGTGTTTTCAGCTTTTTCAAATAATTTATTTTATTTTCTCTCACTGTTCTCAGTTTTTTATTCTCCATTTAATACTTGTCTTATGACTTTAAGAGGCCTAAAATATTGATCCAATCAGCAACTATAGCGGACAATCCAATAAGCAGGTCTGTGAGAAACCCGGTTTATTGAAGTTTTCTAGCCAATTTCCTGTGGAGAAGTACAGAGACAGAGGCAGAATCCCAAATCAGACTCTTCCCCTGTCCACTCTGCCCTCCGCCATTTGCATGTGTCCCAAAGATGAGGGAGTTAAAATATTCAGGGTCTAGGGCTAATTAGACCCTTCAGAGCCACTTAAACTGAGCCAGCAATGCTGCTGAGTGGAATCCCATATGGCATTGCGTTCTATTTTACCTTGAAAAAATTCTCTAGAAGTAACGAAGGAGTGCCTAATTACATGACGTGTGCAGTTCTGTATGTCAGATTAAGAGTTGACACGTAAAAGATAAAATACCTCACTAATTAAAACATTTTACTGTTGCTGACGTTCACATCTGGTAAAATGACAGGTAGACTCGCTCATTTGAATGCGATGCTCATTCCAGTCACGAGTGTGCCCCAAAGCTGATGGGTTTATTGATCCCCTTCGGAAGTCACACTCTGAGTTTTGTCATCGACACGTGACAGCAAAAGGGTCTTGCTTAAAGGGGCGTGGGGCTGGTTTTGGATTCGCCGTGAGTGAAAAAGCTGCCAAGAATGGAAGAAGGAAGATAGAGAAAGTGAGACAGAGTGTGTGTGTGGCTGTGTCTGCATAGGCCGGCTCGAGTGTAGCGCAAGAGATATACTCTTCTCTATTCACTTCGTTTATCACCTATGTTGAGTGCTACAGAGGGCCACTCTTACCCCACTGGAAAAATACTGACATCGAATCTCTATTTTTCGTTCCCAGTCCTGTTCTCCCACAGCTCAACCTTTTTTCTTCACACCTTTGTTTTTCATTCTCCTCTACTGTGAAAACACGTCTTTCTCTCATTTTCTCTTGTTCCGTTCTGTCTTCAGTGTATTTCTTAACACCCCCCCCCCCCCTTCATACCCTTCCCTTCCTCCATGTCAGTCTGTCACCTTCCCCCTCTGTTTTTCTCTGTACTTCTCGCTCTCGTCTTCTCGGTCCCGTTAATGAAGTTGGGTGCCTCCAGCCCGCTGATTCGCCCACCAGACCGTGAAACAGCCCAGACAGAGACAGAGGAAGACTTGTACAGGACCAGAGGGACCCAGCAAGGGTGGGGAGCGAGAGAGGGAGGGGGAGATAGAGGGAGAAATGGATGGAGGGAGAGGAGTGAGGGCGGAGCAAGTGCAGAAGGGAGAGAGGGAGTGATGTTGAATGGAAGAGAAACGATGAGGGAATATTATACAGAGAAAGATGATGAAAACCCAAGTCTGTGCTACTGATGCTGTGTGTGTGTTTCACTATGTAAATGGGGACAGACATTTCCCCAAACTGTGGTGAAACCAGGAAAATTAGACTGTGAAAATGTTTCCTGTTCTCTTTCAGAAATTTTTTTTTGGCTTAATTGTTAGGTTTAATACAAAGCTTACAATTTGAGCATAGGATCAAAACTCGGGGTTAGGGTTAGGCTTTAGGGGTTAGGTTTAAGATAAAAATTAGGTTTTGGAGTTTAAGGTCAGGGTTAGCGTTAGGGTTAGGTTAGGGTTTGTTTTCGGGTTAGTGAGATTTAGATTCTTAAATGGACGTGTGATGCATGTTGATGTCCCCATTTGTGTTCCTAGGTTTGATGTCTTGGATACAGTGCGAACACCCAGCACTACGACTATAGAGACCCCGCTCAGAGGTATACTTTCACATTACTGCATTAGCAGTGGGTGGACACGTGATTATTATATCTTTGTAAATACAGATGCAGCGTAAACATTACGGGTTTGATTGAATCCCAGTCTTTGTGTGCATGACAGATAGCGGAATCATTGTTCCGGTTATTCATAGGAAATTGATTGGAAATGAATCAGCGAGGAGGCTTGCCACTGTGCTGGATAGACTGTTTCTTTCCAGATTACTATGACCACATCGCTGATCATGTGTACTGGCAACAACAATAGTTCCCGTTAAGCCAATTTCAATCTAAATGGATGTAGCGAGGAGAGAGAGTAAGAGGGAAGGAAAGGACAGAGAGGGAGGGAGAGATAAAGGCTGGAGTAGGGGGGTTATATAATTAAAGAAAATGGGGAGAAAATTATAAAACACATTATGGTTAGTTGTATGTAAATGTGACACTTTCTGAAAATTCTTAAATGGTACACGTTTTACAATCAGAAGCTTAAATGGTCCATTTTACTAATTGTTACATTTTCGCAATTCTCCCCCAATGGGCTAGAGAAGGTGAGTCATCACTGAGACAGAAACAGTCAAGTGTCCCCTTCACACAGTCACAGAGAAATGGAGACTTAACATACATAACAGATATACATTCTCTCTGTCCTGTTAAAGGTCTACATGGTTATCATTTTTGTTTACTTAATAATCATGACTCAAAACGATTTGAATTTGAGAACACGTTTAAAA
This sequence comes from Esox masquinongy, assembly GCA_016801175.1. Lineage (NCBI taxonomy): Eukaryota > Metazoa > Chordata > Actinopteri > Esociformes > Esocidae > Esox > Esox masquinongy. The sequence goes on from JACXGI010000546.1 coordinate 105,626, forward strand.
AAAGGTTCCCATTTTTTGGGATATGTTCACGTTCACATCTTGGCAGTATAGCAGAGAAACAATAAGAGTAATCGATGAGAAACAGTCATATTATCTGTATAGTAATGATGTATTGGGAGGTCAATGTTGCATAGATTATTTCCAGAGCAACCATGATTCTAGAGACATCATTAAGCTTTCAGATGACTAGTCACAGTGTGCAGCAGTGTGTGTGTGTGTTTTTCAGTGACGGTACCTCCAACTGAACTTACCTCTGCCCAGAGTAACCCTAAAGTACCCCCTCGTGTGCATTTTAACAGTATGCATTTTACCACTATTTTCTCAAGTAGCCCCGGTCGATAGGCCAAGCACCATTGCTTGGGAACCATTGTTTAACAGGATTAGGAGAGCGGTGGCCCAGTTGTGTAGGAGTTTTTTGGATGATGCGACCACTCCTACTTAGAACTTAAGGGGAGAAACAACCAAAAAACAAGGATTTTGGTATAGATCTTCATATGAGCTCCCTGCCACCTACGCAGACGCTGACGGTTGTAAGCCAGTGAAGACTGTTGATCAATACAATTACCTTGGCACTTCCCTTAACAGTAAAACTAAGATTTTGATGCCAATGTGGATAACATCTGTTCCCTTTAAAGGGAATCCGTTCTTCCTGAAGAAAGTGTAGTTTTCTGTAGGACGCAGATGAACATAAATACTGAAGTAAAATAGGCTTGGAAATAGTATGAAACAAAGTAGCAGGATCACTGTTGTCAATTGACAAACTATTCTCACCTGTATCATACGTGATTTACACTTAAGGTACTCTCTCTTGTTAGGGACAGTATCTCTTAACAGAAGAATTTCCAATGCTACCCTCAGAGCGCAAATACAGGCACCCCAAGTTTAAAATGAACAGGTCAAAACCATCCTTTATCCCTGCTGCTGTAGGCTAACTGAATAAGCTGTAGCAATATTTTGAGCTGTGCACATATCGTTGTTTTTGTTTTAATCTGTCATATTTATCATAATGTATTTTAGTTATTCAGTGAGTTACTGATGTGGATAGTAAAGTCTCTACTCCAGGCTGCTTATGGAATATAATGTAGAATTGAATATGTCAGGAGAGTAAAAAATATCTAAATGTCAGAAAGATTATTTTATATCTAAAAGGTCAACAGGGGAGACTGAAAAACATGGTAGAAAAATGGTAGAATAAATGAAAATATTTTTTTTCAGTGAGGTAGTAAAATGCCTCTACCACCATACCCTTTGGTAATATAGAAATGGAAAAACATACTTTGATTGTGCACCTATATACCAATGCATTGGCAGATTAGGACAACAATTTGGCCCTAGCATTTTGTCCATACTTAGCCTGCATGTGCTGCCATGACCCACCTATAATCATTGTGCTTAACGTGTCAGTCTGTAGAACCCAAAATATTTCCTTGTTTTACTTTAAATGTTTGTGAACAAATTCTACAGCTTAAAAATTGAAACTATCATTTTTAGAAATGTTGATAGCATGTACATTCGGGCCAGACATCCACAGCTCTGTCTCCACTCTCCGAGTGGCTACATTTCTCCAACTAAATCCCTTTAGCTTTTTACAGAAATAGGGGCAGGGAGGCCCTTTGATATTGTGAACGGTAGTTCGGATGGTTTTTTAAGGGTCAGAGCCCCTGACAGGAACTGAGGTTATGCTGAGCCTTCTGGCAGACTCAAACCCCAGCTGTTAGCCAAGGTTGTGCTGGTCCCCCCTGCCTGCGGGGCCCGAGGATTAAGCTTGCCGGTCATGGTGCCAGAAGAGTTGATAGAGGCCAGCTCTCAGATATGGCCTGAGGTAGTAAGGTGGGCTTGTGGCTAATAAAGATCAGACGCAGGTGAGGAAATTGACATGATCATGGCCTGTTGACCATATATGGAGATAATCCGGCTCCAGGGCCATGTTACAATGTGAAAGTGTGTGTCCATTTTTGGACTTCCTGTTCTAAGGCTGCATTCCAACACGGAAGTCAATGCCCATATTTGGAAGTTCCTACTGTGGATTAGATGTGTCATACGAAGCTTAATGAAGCTCTTTGAGAAGAAACACACTCAATGTTCCTCCCTCTTTCTCACTCTCAAAAAATAAAAACAAAGCTTTTCTCTTTCTTTCTGGGTCTTAGGTGAGTTCCAGCAAAAGAAGAAAGCGTCCGCGGTCTTTAAACCCCAATTACCTTCATTGGCATCAATAATTTCTTCAAACTGTTAATGATGATGTGAATTCAGTCAGGAAGCTAGGACAGCGTTAGTGCTGCAAATGAACAGACTAGGACACAATCATGTTAAGTGCTATCATGTCCAGTGATTAGTGTGTCTGTGTGTGTGTGTATTTGGACCATCAGAGTACCATTTGCTTGCTTTAGGTTTTTGCATATAACCGAGAGAGTTGTTGAATGTCTGATTCATCTTTTGGCTCGAGTGGGGTTGAAGAGGTGAGCTAAAAGGAGGGACAATATTTTCCCTATCAAAAGCAAAAGGCATTGCCTCTTTATTTGCCATGTGGTAAACCTGAGTCAAACCAAACTTCCTCTGTTCTTCTGATCGTGCTTACTGACTGTGATACCACATTGATGATGCCACACGCAAACACACCCACGTCGTGACCAGGGATCAGCCCAACCAACCATACATCCTGCCTTCTAAATTGTGTAGTCACAGGCTAAACAAGCAGAATTAATTCATGGACGTGCAGTCTAATAGAATGGACAGTTGCACACATAGAGTTACAGTAAATGGAGAAAAACATGCAATAATTCTGGGAAGGACTGGCAGCCACCATCAACGGCATTAGATTAGAATTTATCTTATCAACATGAGGGAGGAAAGCCTATTCCTCTTGCTATTAAGTGTCGGAGGTGTGGAAAAACTAAATGCAGATAAACAGATTGGATAGGCACATTGTCTGGACTGTGGCTTCATTGTCAGACTTCAAGGATTTAGTGTTAACCTACAAAACATTACATGGACTTGCTCCTATGTATGTCTCTGAATTGGTCCAGCCATATATACCAATACATACGTTAAGATCACAAGATGCAGGCCTCCTTACTGTACCTGCAATTTCTAAACAAACAGCTGGAGGCATGGCTTTCTCCCACAGAGTTCGACTACTGTGAAATGATCTGCCAATTAAGTTGACAGATGCAGACTCAGTCTCAACCTGTAAGTGTGTACTGAAGACTCATCACTACAGCAAGGTCTATATGATAAAGTACAGTCTTGCCCAGGGGTGCGAAGGTGAACAGAGAAGAACAGGATATACAAGCCACCCTTGCTGTCTTTGCCTGGCGGGCTCTCATCTCCACTTCTTTATCCAATGCCATTTGGGGGCGGAGTAACTGGCCTACTTTTGTTCCTCTTACCGTCCTCATGCAATGGGAGTGAATTCTGTGGGCTATACTGGGCCCTCTTTCAGAGTGGTTACAGTTTGTTGGTGTCCCTTTTGGTCTGATGCTTGGTGATGCCACACGCAAATTGGGCGCAGTTACTTCCTGCCTGGTTGGCCCTGTCTGGGGTTCCCTTCAAATAGTTCCACAGTGTCTACGGACCCCCAGTCTCAGCTCCTGGTTTGACACTGTGATATTATTGGTCCGGGGGACTAGGGTCAGACTGTCTTCTCTTAAGTCCCAATTGTTAACGTTGTATTAGTTTATTTTTACGGGGACAAGTGTCAGTCTGACAATATGCTGAAATATGTATGCTAATGTATCCCTTTGAATCCAAGGAATGCCCTCTCCTGTTGTCCTCTTTAATCTTAGGAGGACGTGGGCCCTTGGAGGGTGCTTCAGGACTGCCAGGCCAGAATGACTCGTAGCTGGCCCTGTCTGAAATCCTCCTGGTTGTGTTGCAGATCAAGTTGCTGCCTGATGATTTTTGCTCCCACTGCCCACATCCTTTCTGATTTTCCCTGTCCTTGCCCACCTGGTTTTGCAGCTGACCAGGATTCTATTTAAATACTCTGGACACAGCCAATATGCATTTCAGAATCAGAAAGAGTTTTATTGCCAAGTAAGTTTCACAACAAACAAGGTATTTGTTCTGGCCGTTGGTGCAACAATCAATACAAAAGGAATAAGGGAAGCAAAAACAAATAAGAACAGTGGACTGTGCATAAAAATAGTAGACTGTACATTAATAAATTACTAAAAAAAAACTAAAAAGTATATGTAAGGTGCAGGATTTTGTCCAGTTGAGGGTTGTGTGTACAGTATGTTGGGAGCCGGCTATAGTCAATTTGGTTCCACAGTCATGTTCATGAGGCCTACTGCTGTAGGAAAGAAACTGTTCTTGTGGCGAGAGGTTTTGGTCCTGATAGACCTCAGCCTTCTACCAGAGGGTGAGAGGGATCAGCCCCAATCTTTGCAGCTCGCCTCCGCGTCCTGGAGGTGTGTAATCACCCTCTTTCCAGAGTGGATGATGCGCTGCAGCCTGCCCTTGTCCTTGTCAGTGGCTGCAGTGTACCAGACGGTGATGGAGGATGTCAGGATGGACTCTATGATGGCAGTGTAGAAATGCACCATCACAGTCGTTGGCAGGTTGAACATTTTCAGCTGTCGCAGGAAGTGCATCCTCTGCTCTGCTTTCTTTGTAAGAGAGGTGATGTTCAGCTCCCACGTGGTGGTGCCCAGAAAGTGAAAGGACTCCACAGAGTTGATTGGGGAGCCACCACGCTCATCAAAATGAGTCCGATGAGCGTGGTGTCACCCGCAAACTTCAGGAGCTTGACAGAGTGGTGACTGAAGGTACAGCTGTTGGTGTATAGGGAGAAGAGTAGGGGGGATAGGACACAGCCTTGGGGGGAGCCGGTGCTGATAGTCAGGGGGTCAGACAGGTGCTTCCCCAGCCTCACGTGTTGCTTCCTGTTGGACAGGAAGGCTGTGATACACCTGCATGTGGACTCGGGCACTCCCAGCTGAGATAGCTTGTCCTGGAGCAAAGTGGGAATTATGGTGCTGAATGCAGAACTGAAGTCCACAAACAGGATTCTGGTGTAGGTTCCAACCCAGCAACAGGACCAGTATCTGCTCCATTGTGTGAGGAGGAACAGGAGAACTGCCAGAGCCCTACAAAATGACCTCCAGCGGGCTACTGGTGCATGTTTCTGACCAAACTGTCAGAAACTGTCAGGTCCTCTAGTGGAACCTGTGCTCACAGCCCAGCACTGTGCAGCTCGATTGGCATTCGCCAGAGAACACCAGAATTGGCAGGTCAGCCATTGGCACCCCGTTCTCTTCACAGATGAGAGCAGGTTCACACTGAGCACATCTGACAGATGTGAAAGAGTCTGGATACACCGTGGTGAACATTATGCTACCTGTAACATCATCCAGCATGACCGGTTTGGTGGTGGGTCAGTGATGGTCTGGGGAGGCATATCCTCGGAGGGTCGCACAGACCTCCATGTGCTAGCCAACGGTACCCTGACTGCTGTTAGGTACCGGGATGAAATCCTCAGACCTTACGCTGGTGCAGTGGGTCCTGGGTTCCTCCTGGTTCAGGACAATGCCCAGCCTCATGTGGCCAGAGTGTGTAGGCAGTTCCTAGATGACTAAGGCATTGATGCCATTGACTGGCCCTCACATTTCCCAGACCTGAATCCAATTGAGAACCTTTGGGACATTATGTATTGGTGCATCCGATGCTGCCAAGTAGCGCCACACACTGGAGCTCCCTGATGCCCTGATCCAGGTCTGGGAGGAGATCCCCCAGGACACCATCCTCCGTCTCATCAAGAGCATGCCCAGACGTTGTCGGGAGTGCATACAGGCACATAGGGGCCATACACACTACTGAGTCACGTTATGAGTTGCCGTGATGAAATTCATGCAAGTTGGAACAGCCTGTGATTTCAATTGTTTACTTTGATTTTCAGTGTGACTTTGAATCCAGCCCTCAATCAGTTGGTGATTTTGGTTTCCATTAACCATTGTTACGGCATTTTGTTCTCAATGAATAACACAACATACAGTAAAGATTTTGATCTTTAATATAGTTCGTTCATTGAGACCCAATCTGTAATTTAAGTGTTCCCTTACTTTCGTTGATCAGTGTAGTTTTTCACAATCGCTAACACAGTTTTAACTGGTGCTATGAATAATATGCACAAAACCACTCCAGAAGGAAGGCCCTTTACCCCAACCTATAAGCACAAATACCTGTTCTCACACAAATTTGTTTTGTTCAACTTTTTTGTAAAACCCTGTACGACAACTCTTTGTAAAGCTCAATTGTCACCGTGTTGTTCAATTACAAACCTCAAATCATCACAATATTAACACTCAACGCACAGTAGTTGCAACCAAGGTGTAAACAAACAAGCATAATTAGTTAAGCAAGATTTTTCCATGAATAAAAAGTGCCAAATGTAAGCAAACCTGTTTTGAAACAATTGATGACATCATCAAGTAAAAGGTAGAGGAAGAGTAACATGACATTGTACTTGACCATGTTCTTCTTCATAGTATGACGCTTGGGTGATAGTACAGCCACCACACAGGACAGTACAAGAAAATTACATGAAATTTAGATTTTTATTCATATTCTATAAAATGTATCTAAAAGTATGGTATCCAAATTATTCTTTTCTTCTCCTTACAGAATTGAGAGACATCAGTTGATAGTAGAGCAAGCATGATTTCGGAGACCAAAGAATTAGTCAATATGAGCATGGTTGTTGAAACAACCTTAAATGTAGAGAAATCCAGTCAAGAATAAATCAAGATAATGTCATTTTTCCAAAGTATAGAGATGTATATCAAAACGTCCCAGACCATGGACAGGATGCTATGGTTTAGGCAGAATGTTTATTGTTACGACTATAAGCCTATATCTGTGTAAAAACATTTTATTCCTTGAGGTATATTTCTCATGTTTGTGAATTACAGTGCAAACACCACCCCCACACAAATTTACAAATATGTTATTTGTGTATTTTTTTTCCCTGCAACCTTTAGCATAATTTCTACACAACATTTGCAATCTATACTATCATGCAAAGTGCAAAGTTCATGGGGAAATTTCTGGAATACCTTATGGTTATTGATTCATTATTAACATTCTAAAATAGTGTTTTAAATTACTCTCAGGCAAGTGAAATAGGTATTACATAGTCTTATTGTATTTGAAGCTTGTGTTTGGAATGTGAGGACAAAGTTTCATTCATATGACACACAATATGGAGTGAATTTTTTGAATTAGAAGGCTTTAGAAGGCTTGGGACACCAGTGACTAGTGGATGCATGTCTGCTAAAGTAAAAACCCCAACCCTACCACCACTAAGCACAGCCCCTACTATTCCACCGATCAGTAACTGCCACTGACCAGATCTCCGAGCGAGACAGAGAGATTGGAAGACAAAAAGAGACTAGGAGGAGAGAGACAGAAAGAGCATAGAAAGAG
>JACXGI010000546.1:116967-130090 GCA_016801175.1 Esox masquinongy
TATAGGTCGGGATTCCCCCCCCCCCCCCCCCCCCCCCCCCCCCCCCCCTCACCCCCGTTAGCTGCCTGGGAGCTTTTCTCAACTGGCTGGTATAGGATGTTTTGATGGTGGATTTATAAATGGATTTAAAAATTCACATAAACTTGATTGGGCAACTGACTCCCTTTTTTAATATAACGCTAGAGTAGACAGAGGTTAATTGACTACAATGCATGGCTGAGATTTAGTTAGACCCTGAGAATTACTTAGAGACAGGTGCTAAATCTAAAGTCTCCTCTATAACTACCCAAAGCAACATTAAAAAATGACTACTGGTTTATGATGCTAACACGGTTACGGATATTGACAAAAACCTGGCTGCACCCAAATTACTTTATGGTGCTCAATCAAGCTATACCCTCAGGCTATGTCTTACATGGTTCGGAGGAGGGTCTTGCTGTTACCCATCATACAGGCTTCAAGGTTAAAGTCCTTTCCATAATGAATGCCGCATATTTTGAATTTCATTTGGGCTGGCTGGTTTCAAACTCTGCAAGTTGTACTTAGGTCCCAAACCCTTCTCTGGGTCCATCTCAAAGCATCCATCTGCTCCATGTAACCATCTACCCTACTGCTTGAAGACTTCAACAAGTTCTGCCTTTGCTACCGACATCACAGTCGCATTCTAACACAACATACACCGATGAGCCAAAACATTATGACCACTCACAGGTGAAGCAAATAGATTATCTCCAACCAAGGGCACATGTCAAGGTCTGGGTAGATTAGATGATAAGCGAACAATCAGTTCTTGAAATGGGCAGGAGTAGACCTTAGTGACTTTCACAAGGGACAAATTGTTAGGGCCAGACGACTGGATCGAAGCGTCTCTGAAACAACAAGGCTTGCGGGGTGCTCCTGGTCAGCAGTGGCTACCAGTACCTACCGACAGTGGTCCGAGGAGGGACAAACCACAAACTGGCTACAAGGTGTTGGGTGCCCAACGCTCATCGATGCGCGAGGGCAACGAGGGCTATCCTGTCTGGTCCGAACTGACAGAAGGTCTATTGTGGCTCAAGTCACAAAAAATGTTAATGATGGTTACAGGAGGAATGGTTCACAACACATAGTGCATCACACCCTGCTGTGTATGGGGCTGCGTAGCCGCAGACTGGTCAGAGTGCCCATGATGACCCTGTCCACTGGTGAAAGCGCCTACAATGGGCACGCAAGCATCAGAACTGGACCTTGGAGCAGTGGAAGAAGGTCGCCTGGTCCGATGAGTCCCGTTTTCTTTTACAGCACATGGATGGTTGTGTGTGTGTGTGCCATTTACCTGGGGAAGCGATGGCACCAGGATGCATTGTGAGAACACAACAAATCAGTGGAGGGAGTGATGCTCTGTGCAATGTTCTGCTGGGAAACCCTGGGTTCGTGCATTCATGTGGAGGTCAATTTGACACGTGCCACCTACCTAAACATCCTTGCAGACCAGGTACACCAATCTTCTGGAGGAAGACAGCCAGAAGATGCTGGGTGAAACTGCCCAACTCCTTTGAGCAGCTTGCGAAACAACTCCTTCATATGGTTATGTTTTCTTCCCAAAGACACAATCTTGAGACCGTTTTCATTTGGTTTTGGAGAGAGAATCCAGTCTCTGCTGGAACACAGCAAATCAGGATAATTAGAGCAATCTTTGCCAGTTTTGCCCAGTTAGGGTTCACTTCACTGAAGTCCGTTAAGAGAATTTTTCAATCAGTTTCAAAGTTATTTTTTCTCTTCCGGACAATTTGGCTGGCAGACAATAACTGTACTGGATTTTCATTTTTTTAAACTGGTCAAAAGCCAGTTATAGCCCTAATACATACACAGTACCGGTCAAAAATTTGGACACACCCACTCGATCATGGTTATTTCTTTATTTTCTACATTCTCCACATTGTAATAAAGTCATCAAAACTATGAAATAAAATGTTAAACAAATCAAAATACGTTTATATTATATATTCTTCAAATAAGCCACCCTTTGCCTTGATGACAGCTTTGCACACTTTTGGTATCATCTCGACCAGCTTCATAAGGTAGTCACCTGGAATGTTTTTCCAACAGACTTGAAGAAGTTCCCACAAATTCTGAGCACTTGTTAGCTGCTTTTACTTCTCTCTGCTGTCTAACTCATCCCAAATCATATCAACTGGGTTGAGGTGGGGTGATTGTGGAGGCCAGGTCATTTGATGCAGTACCATCACTCTTGGTCAAATAGCCCTTACAAGTATGGAAGGGTGCTTTGGGTCATTGTCCTTTTGAAAAATAAATGATAGTCCCACTAAGCGCAAACCCAATGGGACTGTGTATCGCTGTCGAATGTTGTGGTAGCCATGCTGGTTGAGTGTGCCTTGAATTCTAATTAAATCGCAGACAGTGTCACCAGAAAAAGCACCCCCAACCCATCCCACCTCTTCCTCCATGCTTCACGGTGGGAACCGCACATGCATAGAATGGCATACAGTACCAGTCAAAGGACACACCTACTCATTCAAAGATATTTAAATTTTATACATTTTACAATAATAGTGAAGACATCCAAAACTATGAAATAACACATATGGAATCATGTAGTAACCAAAAAACTGTTATACATAATTTATTTCATATTGTCAATTCTTCAAAGTAGCCACCCTTCACCTTCTGCCCCGTGGGTTTGTCTAAATCAGGGAATTTGCACAATTATTATTATTTGGCAAAGAACAATGGCTTGTTGGGATAAATAGGGTGTTATGCTGGAATACCCAGCCTGATTTCTGGTCTCTTTCTCCGGTAATAGCCAGGGGTGGCTATGAATGATAGGCAGGCAGCAGCCTCATGTCATTGTGAGTACAAAGACGAACAAGACCAATTTATGATTGGATAGGAACAGCAATACACACAAATGCTGACAAACACACGTACACCAGCTGGTGTAGGTGATGGTTACACAACTTGGACACAGAGAACAAAGAAAGAAAAAGAGTGAGAGAAAGAAAGAGAAGAGAGAGTTAGGGTAAGGTCACATTGTTTATTTATTTTCCAGAGGAATACAGTAAAATTCGATGTTGCATGTGACAACAGCAACCAGACGATGGCATAGGGCACACAGCTGTTGTCCAAGACAACAAGTCTGGTTCACACAGTCTGCATTCTTCACAAACTTGAGTTCTATTTTACAATTCTTCTGAAACTATTTAAATTAAATTTAGAGGGGCAAAATGCAGTTTTTACATCTATTTCTAAATTTATAAACTAATGATACATAGTTATTGATTGTTGAAAAGTGTAACAAAATAGTCATGAGCTTACTTAGATTTTTGTAAACGAATGAAACGTAAACAAACACTGACCACGCCTTTTATTTGGTTGTTCATGAACAAACCCATCGGCGAACAGTATACTAGACAGACGATGCAGGGTTCTCTCTCCGACTCCTGATTATGTGTCTCCTTCCCCCCATCCTCTGTCTTCCACCTTTTCACAAACTCCTGATTTCCCTGCATCCCTCCATCCGCTCCTCCTGAACCGGCCGCCCACGCCGTGTGCAGTGGGGGGTGAAGGTGCGTGGGAGAGACAGACTGGACCAAACAAAGCAGTAAATCACCTGCCTGCCGCAATAATAACACCACTGCTCAAACACTAGCTAGATGGGTGAATTCAACCAGACACACGTATACCGATGAGCACGGGCACTCGCATCGAGATACCAGTAGATGGGTGCGCGCAAATAGAGTTTTATGCAAATATCTGCAAAGCAAGCAGCAAAAGAAAGAGCATTCAAAGTCATTTATCTGTTATACATGTGTGTATGGGAAATTAATACTGTGTTCGAGTGAGCGTGTGCTCGTGTTTGAGTGCACGCTCTCTCACAGACTGCATTTCTCTCTTTTCTAAATTGCACTTCACTTTTCATTCATCACTTCCACTACACTGGTTCCCTCTCTCCTCTTCTGTACCCTCTGCTCGTCACACCCATCTAAGCACATTTCTAATCTCATCTCTCTTTCCTTCATCCTCCACATACAGTTAGGTCCAGAAATAATTGGACACTGACACAAGTTTTATTTTGGCTGTTTATCAAAATATATTCAAGTTACAGTTAAATAATGAATATGGGTTTAAGTGCAGTCTCTCAGTTTTAATTTGAGGGTATTAACATCCAAATTGGCAGAAGGGTTTAGGAATTACAGCTCTTTAATACGTAGCCCCCTCTTTTTCAAGGGACCAAAAGTAATTGGACAGTTGACTCAAAAGCTGTTTCATGGACAGGTGTGGGCTATTCCTTTGTTATTTCTTCATCATCTAAGCAGGTAGTAGTTCTGGAGCTGATTCCAGGTGAAGCATTCGCATTTGGAAGCTGTTGCTGTGAACCCTCAACATGTGGTCAAAGGAGCTTTCAATTCAAGGGAAACCGGCCATTCTTAGGCTGCAAAAAAATATCCATCAGAGAGATTGCAGTAACAGGAGTGGCCAAATCAAGTTTGGTACATTCTGGAGCAGCATTCTTTGGACAGATGAAACTAAGATCAACCTGTACAAGAATGATGGAAGGAAAAAAGTATGGAGAAGGCTTGTAAAACACATCATTTGTAAAACACAGTGAAGGTAGTGTGATGGCATGGCCATGAATGGCTTCCAATGGCACTGGGTCACTAGTGTTTACTGATGATGTGACAGAAGACAGAAGCAGCCGGATTAATTCTGAAGTGTATAGGGATATATTGTCTGCTCAGATTCAGCCAAATTCAGCGAAGTTGATTGGACGCTGCTTCACATTACAGATGAACAATGACCCAAAACATACTATGAAAGCAACCCAGGAGTTTTTTAAGGCACAATTGTGGAATATTCTGCAATGGCCGAGTCAATCACTTGATCTCAACCCGATCGAGCATGCATTTCACTTGCTGAAGACAAAACTTAAGGCTTTGTTTGATGGCTTGTGACCATCCATCTTCCTCTTGATTAAATTCCAGAGGTTTTCAAAGGGGTTCAGGTCTGGAGATTGGGCTGGCCATGGCAGGGTCTTGATCTGGTGGTCCTCCATCCACACCTTGATTGACCTGGCTGTGTGGCATGGAGCATTGTCCTGCTGGAAAAACCAATTCTCAGTGTTGGGGAACATTGTCAGAGCAGAAGGAAACAGGTGTTCTTCCAGGATAACCTTGTACTTGGCTTGATTCATGCATCCTTCACAAAGACAAATCTGCCCGATTCCAGCCTTGCTGAAGCATCCCCAGATCATCATCGATCCTCCACCAAATTTCACAGTGGGTGCGAGACACTGTGGCTTGTAGGCCTCTCCAGGTCTCCGTCTAACCATTAGACGACCAGGTGTTGGGCAAAGCTGAAAATTTGACTCATCAGAGAAGATGACCTTACTCCATTCCTCTACAGTCCCATCCTTATGGTCTTTTGCAAACTTCAATCATTGATGAAGGGCTTTTTTCTAGCTTTGCACGACTTCAGCCCTGCCCCTAGGAGCCTATTTCGAACCGTCCTCGCCGTGCACTTCACCCCATCTGCTGTTTGCCATTCTTTTTGTAGGTCACTTGATGTCATCCTACGGTTGTTGAGTGACATTCGAGTTGACGGTCATTTTGGTCAGTGGACAGTCGTTTTCGCCCTCTGCCAGTCTGTAGCTTTGTTGTCCCCAATGTCTGTTGCTTGACCTTGTTCTTATGAACCGCCGTCTTTGAAATTTTGAGGATGGAAGCAACCTGACGCTCACTGTATCCCTCTGCCAGTAAAGCCAGACTTGAACCCTTCTTTTCCTCACTAAAAGCTTTTCTTTTCAACTCTTTTGTCATGCTGAATAGTTTTTTTTTTAATTCAAATTACCTTTGAGGTACTACTTGCACTGTTTTTGCCATCCAGCTGGTCCTATTGCAAGAGGATAGTGATGACCACAGCAGTGGTTTTTATACTTTTCCTCGTTAAATTAGATTTGGTTCAGGTAATCACCTAATCAGTAACTCATTAAGTAAAATGAGGTGTGCCTGTGTTGGAATTTAACAGAAACTGGAATGGAATGGCTGCCATACATGTATAGATGCTGATTTAAGAAAAATTAGGAGTGGTCTCTTAATTTTTTCTAGAGCTGTATATACACACACACACACGCGTGCACGCACACAGCACAGGTTTGTATTCCTCTCCTTTCACTGTACCAACAGAAAGCACAAAGAGAAATAACCTTATATGGTGGTACCGTCACTATTCATCGTTCACATCTGTTGTCGGCATGCTTACTGGCCATCCATCCGCCATGACCACACCATTAAAGGGCTAGACGTAAACAGAGGTCAACACTATTTTCACCCCGTGCTTTTATTTCTTCATCTCCCTCTTCTTTATTCTCTCTATCCCTCATTGCATCTACCTCACTTGAACTGTTTTCTTCCCTTATTTTCCAACAATTGATGTAATAAGCCTTTAGAAGAAATTACATTCCGAATACCCATAAGGTCCCGAAAAAGAATCTTACAGCTATTCAAAATTCTACAAGAGAATGTTCAAAATTTTGTTTCAAAACAATAATTTCCTGAAAGACAAACCAGATAGAGGTGTCCAGATGGTATAGAAGGAGAGATCAAGAGGAGGGAGTATAGTGTAAGTTAATGTTTATGTAGAGAGCATGTTAGCTGTAATTAGGATGAATAAGAAGAAAGACCCTTTGTGGTGTGTTCATGGCACTTAGCCCGGTTCTACACAGAAGAATTATGTAAGAAAGAAGAGCACACACACACACACACACAAGTGGAGAGCCCCTGAATCATGCATTCAGTTACCACTCGTTGCATGGGGGCCTAATTAAAATAGAAGCTTTGAATTTCCATTCTAACAAGATGGACACATACACAAAGCATTGGATAAAAACAAAAACACAATGTCATGTGTAAGCATGTGAATTGTTAATGTTCAGTTGAGCACCGGTTTGCTGTATCTGTACTTGTTAAGTTGGTGACATAAAGGAAAGATGAAAGTTAATTGATGGCCGTGTCGCTTACTGTCCGCATAGATATTGCAAGAGTGCGCGAAAAATCACCCCATGGTGCCAAAAGTGGAATTTTAGTCATTGCAAAAAGGTTCACTGATACCTTTTTGTCAACTATATGGCAGTTATATGTCAGTTTTCACCTGGTGACCTGCTTGACTTCACAATACCATCGGACTAACGAGAGTGACAAAAATAAGGAAAATGAGGTAGTCCATGTCAGTGCTTTGATTGCCATGTGGCCAGAGGCAGAACACATCTTCAAATCATTCTTCTGCAACAATGGATGAGATGACACTGATGAAACGTATGATGTAGTTCTGAGAAAGTCTGACAAAAATGTTATCACCAAATGTATCTAAATATCTGAGAGAGCTAATTTTCGCTGCTGTGTGAAAGTCAGTAGAAGCCTTCATTACTGTAGGTTTTTGGATGAGCTAGCTGAAAATTGCAAATTTGGGGTTCAAAAAGACGATTAAATCTGCATTAGACTAGTACCAGGCATCAGAGACAAGTCACAGAAACTCCCTATATACAGCGATCTCACCCCACAAGCAGCCATACACACTGAGAGAAAAATGAAGTAACAACTTCAATATTTTTGGTTTAGACTCTGCATTTTTAACCTATATGTCACAATAAAAACGCCCAAAAACACTCACTTTGAAAAATCTATTGATTTTGGCTAACTTACATGGAGAAATACCCATACACGTCCTTTCACAAGCTGAAAAGCCCTCGTTGTCATGGTGCAGGTATGTAGATCTTGTAGAAATAACATTATCATTCAAAACTTTATTGAACTGTAATAAATTTTGTTTAACTTTTGACCTAGTCCACACTTTCACAGGTATTTTTTAAAACAGTTTTTTACTCCTTCATTCTTAAAGGATCTGCTGCTAACATCTTGGGACCAGATACAACAGCACACCTTCAGAGGTCTAGTGAAGTCCATGCCTTGACGGGTCAGAGCTGTTTTGGCGGCAAAAGGGGGACCTACACAATGTCGCCTGTTGGTTTGGCATGCTCTTGACAGTGCCTGACAGCGTGTTTTTGCGTTTTCATGTGGACAGGGATTTTTTAAAACAGTGCTTGTATGGAAAGGATTTTTTTCATAGTCCTGTAAGTTGCGAGGTGGGGTCTCCATGGATCGGACTTGTTTGTACAGCAAATCCCACAGATGCTCGATTGGATTGGAGGCAAAGTCAACACTTTGTTGTGTTCCACAAACGCTTCCTGAACCATTTTTGCTTTATGGCACGGTGCATTATCCTGCTGAAAGAGGCCAATACCATCAGGGAATACCATTGCCATGAAAGGGTGCACATGGTCTGCAACAATGCTTAGGTAGGTGCTACGTGTCAAAGTAACATCCACATGAATGGCAGGACCCAAGGTTTCCCAGCAGAACATTGCCCAAAGCATCACACTGCCTCCGCCAGCTTGCACCCTTCCCATATTGCATCCTGGTGCCATGTCTTCTCCAGGTAAGCAACGCACACACACTCGGCCATCCACGTGATGTAAAAGGAAATATGATTCATCAGATCAGGCCACCTTCTTCCATTGCTCCGTAGTCCAGTTCTGATGCTCACATGCCCATTGTAGGCGCATTCGGCAGTGGACAGGGGTCAACATGGGCACCCTGACTGGTCTGAGGCTACGCAGCCCCATACACAACAAACTGCGATGCACTGTGTGTTCTGACACCTTTCTATCAGCACCAGCATTAACTTTTACAGCAATTTGAGCTACAGTAGCTCGTCTGTTGGTTTGGACCACAAGGGCCAGCCTTCGCTCCCCACATGCATCAATGAGCCTTGGCCGCCCATGACCCTGACGCCAGTTTACCGCTTTTTCCTTCCTTGGACCACTTTTTATAGGTACTGACCACTGCAGACCGGGAACACCCCACAAGGGCTGCAGTTTTGGAGATGCTCTGACCCAGTCGTCTAGTCATCACAGTTTGGCCCTTGTCAAAGTCACTCAGATCCTTACGCATGCCCATTTTTCCTGCTTCTAACATATCAACTTTGAGGACAGAATGTTCACTTGCTGCCTAATATATCCCACCCACTGACAGATGCCATGATAACGAGATTATTATTAGTGTTATTCACTTCACCTGTCAGTGGTCATAATGTTATGGCTGATTGGTGTATTAGCTGAAATGAATTCAAGCAAACAATGTAATGAATTAGAAATTCATACCCTTGGAGAATTGGTAAAATATGTTCCATTTGTAAAGAAAACATGAGTGAGCAGGCAAAACACATGTTTTATTTCTTATGGGATTCACATTCAACTGTAGGTTATAACAGAATGGCACAATTATAAAACAAAACATGGCAACAAAGAAGAAAATGAACTGACCCCTGTTCAAAAGTCTGCATACCCTTAGTTCTTAATACTGTGTATTACCCCCTTTAGCATCAATGACAGCGTGCAGTCTTTTGTAATAGTTGTCTATGAGGCCTCAAATTCTTGAAGGTGGTATAGCTGCCAATTCGTCTTGGCAAAATACCTCCAGGTCATGCAAAGTCTTTGGTTGTCTTGCATGAATCACATGTTTGAGATCTCCCTTAGAGTGGCTCCTTGATATTAAGGCCAGGAAACTGTGATGGTCACTCCAAAATCTTCACCTTTTTCTGCTGTAACCACTGGAGGGTAAACTTGGCCTTGTGCTTAGGGTCACTGTCGTGCTGGACAGTCCAAGAGCATCCCATGCGCAGCTTTCGTGCAGAAGAATGCAAAATGTCTGCCAGTGTTTTCTGATAACATGTTGCATTCATCTTGCCATACATTTTCACAAGATTCCCTGTGCCTTTAGAGCTCACACACCCCCAAAACATCAGTGAGCCACCACCACGCTTCACAGTGGGGATGGTATTCTGTTCACTATAGGCCTTGTTGACCCCTCTCCAAACATAGCGCTTATGGTTGTGACCATAAAGCTCTATTTTGGTCTTGTCACTCCAAATTATAGTGTGCCAGAAGCTGTGAGGCGGGTCAAGGTGTTGTCGGGCATATTGTAACTGGGCTTTTTTGTGGCATTGGCACAGTAAAGGCTTCTTTCAGGCAACTCGACCATAAATTGCCATTTTCACCTGTGTGTGTCACTTTGTGTGTCTGTCACAAGGCCAAACATTCAAGGGTATGTAAGCTTTTGATCGGGGCCATTTGGGTGATTTCTGTAATCATTATGATTTAAAAAGGAGCCAAACAACTATGTGATAATAAATGGCTTCATATGATCACTATCCTTAAATAAAAGAGTTTTTTTGCATGATCAGTCATATTTTCAAAATCAATGCCAAAATTTCACAATTTCTGCCAGGGTATGCAAACTTAGGAGCACAACTGTATATTGCTGCTTTATTTTATTATTATTTTCTGTCTAGCTATTTTTTGCTTATATATTCATCTTCTTTACTCTCACCACGTAGTTGTCGGGTGCTACGTCAAAATAATTTCATAGTGCAGTATGAGGCTGTGTTGTTCGGTGCATTTGACAAATAAACCTTGAAACTTGAAATTGAAACTTAATGCTAGAAAGACAATTTGTCATACACAAATTATTGTACTGGCTACTTAGTAATTAGTATGGGTGTGCCGAGTTGGACAAAATAGATATGAAAAATTTGCCTGGGTTTGGATATGATAGGTTAATTTAATATCACTATCTGCGATCAGATAATGTTCCGGAAAGCCAGAAATTCACGCATCACTCAATGCGGAATGTTAAGCACTCAATTGGATGATTCTGCTGTCGAAAAGACATGGGTCCGTTGAGGCAGCTAGTTTGTTTGGATTCTCAGAGTAGTTCTCACACACATAACAGCGCCTACATTAAAGGTGCCCTATGCAACTTAACGCCACCTATAGGCAGTGAGTTGTGTATCGGTTCTATAACTCCATTAGGATCTGACATTGTCATTACTAACTACGAGTATACTAACCGGTTTGAAGCAGTGTTACCTCGAACCGTCGATGCTGGAACAATGAACACAGACTTCCGTTTCAAATGGGATTAAAGTTGATGGGCGCTTTCCATAAATACGGAACACAGAATAAACAAAGTAAACAGCTAAACCAATCAAAACGTCATCTGGGCTATCTATTGCATTAGATGCATTGCCATATTTCAAAGACTTGTTGATGGCTATCTAACGAAAATTAAACCATAATCGCGCTAGCTAGCGCTAGCTGGAACAATAA
Source organism: Esox masquinongy (assembly GCA_016801175.1). Lineage (NCBI taxonomy): Eukaryota > Metazoa > Chordata > Actinopteri > Esociformes > Esocidae > Esox > Esox masquinongy. Next base: position 128,189 of record JACXGI010000546.1, read on the forward strand.
TATGCGCGCTTGCTAAATCTAGCTAAAAGGCAATATAATTGCTTCTTCCGAGCAATATTTGCTAATGCATAAGGTTTAGTCAAACAACCCACAATGCATGTTCATTTTTCTTAACATTTTGCAAAGGACACCAGGTTGGAACATTATTTTCCTGCAAGAAATGGAATCAAGGAGTGTCTGCTCGGACACAACTTAGCTCGCTAGCTTATTGTCTCAACCAAACACTGGAGAAGTCGACAGATTCAAATATGTTGTAAAGAATCATAGTAAGACCAAGAAATATGTGTGTGTTTATAAATAAGTGTATGTGTGTACATGCATGTATGAACGTACGTATGTATGTGTTTTTGTGTGAATAAAAATTATGGATTAATCCCATAGAGATTTCGCTGGTAATCTCAGGAAGATAAATTTTACAAGCGTGTCTGAACTGGCAATGTTTTATTGTTGCACACCAAGTTTTTTGTAGTCCGGTGGCGGTTTTGGCTTGTGCTCTGGGGGACTTTGGATGCTGTGGCATGTGGGTGGTGCACCTTTTTAGTTGTAACACATGATAAAACTGCTGTGTGCTACGGGCTGCTGAAGAAGTACTCTTGCGACAAATATTACATCTTCCAATCCTCCCCGATATGTGACCTGAAGTGTGGCCAGTGGAGGGCTGGTTAGCCAATGACAGGTAAGATCCCAACTGTGATATAGGGACAACCTAACACAGGCACAGTCGTGCATCTAGTCACAATCCACAATATACATACCTGAGGTACGTGTGAACGTAACCCAGAAATAGGATCTGTGCTGAACAAATAGCACAATGACTAGACCAAGAACATGTGGTCCTTTCCAGGTCCGGGGAGGTTGTCGAGTGTCACTCAGACAAATGCACTGGATTCCCAACTGCACACATTGTTATAGTCTCACTGGAGACTGGTGCACCAACTCACGTGCCGATTGTTTTTGTGGTTTTCCTGGAGCATGGACCCTCACATCCCCTGGATATAAAAGCAAGGGACGACGCCTCACACAGTATTGTGTTTGTCTGTATTTTGTGTCTTTTTTGCGTGAGTTTGTGTGATTGAGTGTGAAATGATGCATTACATCATTTGGTGCAGAAATTATGCTAATAACGACAATATTCACCATTGACTTGGTTAACATTAATGACTGATCTGCACAAAAAAAAGACTGGAGAAACCTTCCTAACTACACTCATACAAATAGAATAAACAAGAACATTGAATGATTTTATATGTAGTATAATTGTTTCTCCGTCATCATCAATCTAGTAACTTACACCTAGATTTCCTTGACTATGTAGCCAACTAGCTAAATGAGATGATGTAACCTACTTGTCAAGTAGAAAGGTAGCCAACTCAGCATCACTGTTCACACAAACTTCAGCTCTCGCCATCAAATGCAACATTTACCCTTGTTTGACTTATGCTTGCGTTGCTTCCGTATATTTTTGTTTCTGGAGTGTTCAGTGTAGGCTACATGAACCCAAACAAAGCTTGTCATTGGCCTTCATCTCATATACCTTCAAGGATGTACATGCCTACGTACATCCCGGACTTCTACATTTCACTTACAACCATGGCACTGGGCATAGTGTCAGTCCTGACACTCCGCCAGAGACTGTTTATTACAGTTTTTCTCAATTGTTTACACACAAATTCTGGTACTTGAGACACAATGACCACAACATGTAACTCATTCACCAACCCCCTGAACCAATTCTGCTAAACTACAAGCACAATTCCTGCTTTACACTCAAATTGCAGCTCTAAAACACACTTTTTTCAAAACACTACACACAATTCTCTGCTTTTGGCACAAGTTTCATGCAGAAAATATCCTGTTTTCACAAGGAACACACTGCCATTCAAATATGCACACTGACTCATC